>JBAMBR010006676.1:0-42338 GCA_037044475.1 Zaprionus obscuricornis | reverse complement strand
AACGAGACACTGAGGCAATCATAACAGGATCAACAATGGTAAATTTTGTGTGTCTCGCAGAATATATTCTGATTGTGTTATATACCATATATAGATATATTTACATATACATATATACAAGATCTGTCTGTGTGTGTTGTCTTCAATATTCAACTCGAGCAAGTTTATTGTCTTGGTGGGCAAAAGTTAAACATGATTTCCTTGTTTATTTCCATTTTCAACCAAAACCCTTTTTCATTTTTTTTTTTTTTTTTTTTTTTTTTTTGTTATAAAACATAAATTTCGTTTGTCGCTGCTTCCGTTTTCTTTTACTTTTACTTTTGTGCTTTGTGTTCGCTTTCTTGCTTTGTGAATTGTGCTCGCGGCATCGTTGAACAGTTTGACAATCACTGCGTTGCCCTAGCGCCCAAATTCTCCTCTCTGTCTACTCCATTCAATTCCTGCTCTCTCCACATCTCTCTTAACTTTTTCCTCTTTTGCAAATGAGATTTCGTTCAGTTGCCGTGATAAATTGTTGATAGCTTTGTATGTGTTTACATTGATGCTTGTCAGGAATGCGATGAGGAAATGAAGGAATTGAACTCGACTTTGGGATACTCAAAGCTCATGCGTGTTTGTGTGTTTGTATGTTTATATGTTTATATGTTTGGTGTGTGTAATGTGTATGTGTGTTTGGTGTCTGGAATTTGCTTGTAAATGAAATTTTCAAGCGTTCCCGTTAAGGAATTTATTCCGAAGCTAAACCTAACGATCCAATGGAACATTTAACCCTCCCTTCCCCATTAATCCTTGAATGCAATGACCCTAATTCTAAAATTATGCATCGGTATGTAAAGGACTAAAGGAAAGTACGTAGATAAATAGAGAGGGAGAAACTGAGATAGAGAAAGAGAGAGAGATAGAGAGAGAGAGAGAGAGAGAGAGAGAGATAGAGAAAGAGAGAGAGAGAGATAGAGGGACAGAGACCAGTTGTGTTTTCTTAATGTGAAAAGAAACCACTTAATGATTGTTTTATTAATACAAAACAAAAAAAGGTGAAAAATATGCAAATTTTTGGGTAAAATTGAAACACAGAAAATGAAATTTGCAGCTTGAACATTCTGTATATGTAATTAATAAAAGAACTTGTAAAGACTTAAAATCCGTATACTGACTTTTGACTGTGCTGTTAACAGCTCATAGCAAAAAAAAAAAAAAAAAAAAAATTTTATTTTAATAATTTCTGCTTGGAATATGAGAAGTTTTTTGAACGGTTAAATAGAAAGTTTAACAGAAATGATCAATTCACATCAAAGTTTAAAGAAGAAAAACCTGTGATATTAAGTAACGTATGAGAGCTCTTAAATATTATTTTACAATGAACTGGCAAACTTTTACTTGTAATAAATGCAATGTAATAATTATTGTGAAGTGTGTTTCATGTAGTATATTTTGGATACTTATTTGGGATATGATAACAAAGTGTAATTATAATATTGCTAATTAAACTAGTGAACGTATAATATGTAGTTGCAAAAATCTCCCCTGGCATTTGAGTCCACTTGAAATGTAGTCATAATTATCATAATTATGCCGAGCAACACTTAAATGTTAATGCAAAATGTGAAAAATGCAAATGAATTTGCGGTCAGTCGTTGGAAATAATTTGTTCAAATTATGCACACAGCAACAACAATAACAACAACAACAACGAGCAGAGTTGGTATAGAATGAAGAATAGCAACAGTAAAATCAAAAAAATAAAATCAACTGAAATCCAATTAAAAGTTAAACACCGCAGCGAGCCAGAAAGTCGAGCTACGAGAACTTGAAATGTTAAAAATATATAAATTTTTGTTGTTTTTCTTGTAGTTTTCTCCGAGTTTTTTTTTTTTGGTCAAGTTGAATGCTGATCCCTTGATGAGAAGCAGAGGCATATTGAGTGAATGTATGGGGATAGGTTACGGGGTGAAAAGCATATTATAAATAACAGGGAAACACGCAAACACAGTTTGTGCACAGTTTATTTGCCAGGTGGAATCTGTTCATATAGCAGCGCAGTAGCAGCTTCAGGAGCTCCTTTCGCACATCCTGAACGAGTTAACGACGCGCCTTTTTGGCCCAATTGCTTGCGTGCCTAAACTTGGCGGCTAGCAGCGAACTTTGCAACAACAACAATAACAACAATAATAGCAATAACAACAGAAGCAGCAAGACGAAGAAAATGGAGAAGAACATGAATAACTTTGATTAAGTTTCTATGCCTTTGGCTTTGCTTAAAGTTGCAATGGGGCTTCGGAACACGAGCGAATTAACTAAGCAAAACTTTAGCTAAGGCTGCCAAAAGACTTGTTGTTTTTGTTGTTTTTCTTCTTCTTCGTCTTGTGCTTTCAATTCTTCGTCCATTTCAACCTTCGCACAACGTGCCGGGGCTTACTGAAATACCAAAATGAAGACGCTGCAAAGTATGCTACATGAAAATTCTAGCCAGGCACGTGCGCGTGCAAGGAGCACGCCATGAGCAAATGACAGAGATGGAGAAGCAAACTAAGATATAGACTGAGGCACAACAAATTTGTGGTCAGGTGGGGCCAAAAACGCCTTTATGATTATTGTCTTAAAATTAATCAATGTGTGCGAGGAAGAAGTTTACAGCATAATAGATTTCAACTTCCTCTTCGCTACACATCAACTCAAAGCAGACCCCCTAAAAAAAATTAATAGACTTTGAAGATTAGTTGCGAAAGTTTATTGTATTCATGCTTGAAATTAATTAGATTACGACCAATATTTGTTGTCCGTTCTGAACAAATTACACTCGAGGCTTAAACTTTAAGTGTAAGCTGTACTGTACTGTTCTAAGTTCTGAGAATATTGCGAATATTTCTTTCAGTTTTGCCCCAATATTTATGAAAAACTTTGAAGTTTTGTTTAAAAGAGAAAAAGTAGTATAAGACTCAGCGATGTCGTTGGCCTGGCTTCTGAACATATGCCATATTTCTTGCCATTTCGCATAATAATTCTGTACAACAGCTGTGCAATTGTTGTTGTTGTTGTTGTCGATATTGTTGTTATGGCAAGTTTTGTACAATATAAGTTTTTGCCACTGTCATGGCAATAATCTATCAGACAAGCCTTGAAGTGACTGTCAACAGTCTTTAAGTATAAAGAGTCGAAAGTCAAAGTGTTTTTTTTTTTTTTGTTTTTCCTCAAAAATATTTTGCTGCTTATAACGAAAGATTTTTATTTTTAATTAGTTTAATAATTATTGAATAATATTTATATATTTAACCATGGGAGATGTCGACAAATGGATTGAAAAAGTAAAAGATTGCAGATATCTGCCAGAAAATGAGCTAAAACAATTATGCAATAAGATGTGCGAAATTCTCCTTGAGGAAGCAAATGTTCAACCCGTTAGCACACCCGTAACAGTATGTGGTGATATACACGGACAGTTCTATGATTTGCAGGAATTGTTTTTTTGTGGTGGCGAATTACCAAATACGAAATATGTATTTATGGGCGATTTTGTTGATCGTGGTTACTATAGCTTGGAGACATTAACACTACTGATGACACTTAAGGTGCGTTATCCCAATAAAATAACATTATTGCGTGGTAATCACGAGACACGCCAAATCACTAAAGTATATGGATTCTATGATGAATGTTTTACCAAGTATGGAAATGCAAATGGTTGGAAATATTGCTGTAAGGTTTTTGATCTATTGACTATCGCTGCAATTATTGATGAGCAGGTATTGTGCGTGCATGGTGGACTTAGTCCAGAGATTGTGACACTCGATCAAATACGAACAATTGAACGTAATGGTGAAATACCATATAAGGGTGCTTTCTGTGATCTCGTGTGGTCAGATCCAGATGATATTGAAAATTGGGATTGTAGTCCACGCGGTGCTGGTTGGTTATTTGGAAAGAAGGTTACAAACGATTTCATGAATGTCAATAAGCTTACCTTAATATGTCGCGCTCATCAATTGGTCGATGATGGTATCAAGTTTATGTTTAATGAAAAACTTGTTACCATTTGGTCAGCTCCAAATTATTGCTATCGTTGCGGAAATGTGGCAGCTATGCTTAACTTTTATACAGCCGATGAGCAGGTAACTGAGATCTTTGTAGCCGTACCTGATTCTGACCGTGTTATACCTAATCGCAATGCAACGCCTTATTTTCTGTGAGCAAAGATATGTAGGTTGTCAATGGCTATAATTATTGGGACTCTGTGATAAAGACAATTTTTTTTTTTTTTTGAAGCTTTTAACACATTTGCCATGCTTAACTATTTATTGAGCCTTTTTTCCCCATAATAATATATATTATAATATATATATACTATAATATATACTATATATACTATAATACACAATCATCAAATAAAATTGAAAAATAACATGCTTTCTTCTTCAGCTATAAATAAAAAGAAAATAAAAAAATCACTAGAAGTAATTCAAATGTTTATATATTCTACATAGATTCTTCGATTTTCTACGCAGCTATCAATCCTTTCTAATGTCTTTAGATTTTTTTTTACATTTGTTGGTTGGGGGGTCTGCAAAATGAAAGTTAACTTTTCGTTCCAAATTGATTGCGGGGCCATTTGGAAAGGAAATATGTTCAATAACTTGCCATTTGAGTCTGTTGTTTTCACTTTCTGGGGCCTTTCCTGCTTCAGGCTTTTGCCACGTCAAATGTCAACCGCCAGTTTTATACAATTTTAAATAGCTAAAAAGAAAAGAGAAAACAAAAAAATAGAAATGGAAGAAAACAAATTGAACAACATTTTTCAGCTGTCAGCAGTTTAAGCTGATGGTAACAACAATAACGATGACAATAACAAGCACAACAACAACAACTACCTTACTGGCAAAATGAACCCTGCCTTGCTTAGCCCAGCCTTTCCACCAGTATTTTCAGCAGCCAACGCCTTTTCCGTAGCGGTTCATTTGGCAGCATCGTCAATAATACGGGACATAAGTATACAATGTTCAAAGAGAGTAAAATCAGAAGAGAAACATAGAAGACGGAGAGAGAGAGAGAGAGAGACAGAGCATAAAGTTGAAAATAAGTCGGTTGAGAGTCGATTGCTTTTTATGTCGATTTCATAAAGTTTTTTTTTTTTTTTTCTTTTTTGATGCTCTGCATCGGCTAAGGTCATAAATTCTAAACAGCGTTCGACTAATGCTCTGTGTAGAGACATTAGAACAATTCACATACCCGGTAAAATGACTATGAAGTGCATGCTCTGAAGCAAAGCCACTTGTTATTCAACATGATGAAATAGTAGGAAATCTTCTGTAGAGACTGATATTAAATGATATTAAATTGAAGGACTGGAATTTCTTCAAGAATCATAAAAAAAGCTTTTTAAAGTCGGGTAACTCACAGTCTAGTATAATGTATAGTCCATTCCGTTTTGTATTTACAGCTGCGATTATATTTATGTTGCCATTTTTGACACTCGATAAAGTCAATAAAACAAAATGGTCAAAATGTATTGTGTCCACAAGTGGGCGGTGGGCGCAACAGATAGCATTATTGTTAAGCACTTTAATTGGTTTACAATGCTTGGCCTTTGCTTTTTGTTGGATTCGTATTTTTTTTTATTTTTTTTTTCAATATATATTTATCGACAATTACATTTATATTATATGTATGTATGTATGTATATATTTCTACTGTATTTATTGTAACATTCTTTGTCTCTTTTTTGTCTTTATAGCATTTCGTGTGAGCGCATCGTATTTCGTTCAATTTGCGTGAATGGTGAGCATTGATTTTGATTATATATATTTTTTTTTTTTTTAATAGATTTTTTTATTAAGTGAAAACAGAAAAGATTTTTGCTGCTGGCGTTCGTTAATTGGTATTGAAATTCAATTAGCGAAAAATGTTGGCAATATTTTTAATTAGTCGTGCAACAGGGGAAAAAAAATGTTCGAGACATGAATTGTCATTCATATGCATATGAAATTGTCTTTCATGTTAAATGACGTTTAATTTATTTATTTCTTAATTAATAGGTGATATATGATATCAAAGATGAATTAATTAATGTGACAAACAGCTTAAAACTGATGCACAAATCATAACCAGATGTTGAGGAAAGTGCAGTACATTTAAAATTATTATCTAAAAATTTAATGAAAATAAGCTGAAGACTGCAATAAATTGAAGCATTTAATATACATTTTTGTTTTTATTTTCTGTCAATTTATTTGTATTCCCTGCATCCATTGAAAATGATTAAAAAAGGGTATGTCAACTTTATGCAAATTGAACGAAATACGATGCGCTCACACGAAATGCTATAAAGACAAAAAAGAGACAAAGAATGTTACAATAAATACAGTAGAAATATATACATACATACATACATATAATATAAATGTAATTGTCGATAAATATATATTGAAAAAAAAAAAAAAATAAATAAAAAATAAAAAAAATACGAATCCAACAAAAAGCAAAGGCCAAGCATTGTAAACCAATTAAAGTGCTTAACAATAATGCTATCTGTTGCGCCCACCGCCCACTTGTGGACACAATACATTTTGACCATTTTGTTTTATTGACTTTATCGAGTGTCAAAAATGGCAACATAAATATAATCGCAGCTGTAAATACAAAACGGAATGGACTATACATTATACTAGACTGTGAGTTACCCGACTTTAAAAAGCTTTTTTTATGATTCTTGAAGAAATTCCAGTCCTTCAATTTAATATCATTTAATATCAGTCTCTACAGAAGATTTCCTACTATTTCATCATGTTGAATAACAAGTGGCTTTGCTTCAGAGCATGCACTTCATAGTCATTTTACCGGGTATGTGAATTGTTCTAATGTCTCTACACAGAGCATTAGTCGAACGCTGTTTAGAATTTATGACCTTAGCCGATGCAGAGCATCAAAAAAGAAAAAAAAAAAAAAAACTTTATGAAATCGACATAAAAAGCAATCGACTCTCAACCGACTTATTTTCAACTTTATGCTCTGTCTCTCTCTCTCTCTCTCCGTCTTCTATGTTTCTCTTCTGATTTTACTCTCTTTGAACATTGTATACTTATGTCCCGTATTATTGACGATGCTGCCAAATGAACCGCTACGGAAAAGGCGTTGGCTGCTGAAAATACTGGTGGAAAGGCTGGGCTAAGCAAGGCAGGGTTCATTTTGCCAGTAAGGTAGTTGTTGTTGTTGTGCTTGTTATTGTCATCGTTATTGTTGTTACCATCAGCTTAAACTGCTGACAGCTGAAAAATGTTGTTCAATTTGTTTTCTTCCATTTCTATTTTTTTGTTTTCTCTTTTCTTTTTAGCTATTTAAAATTGTATAAAACTGGCGGTTGACATTTGACGTGGCAAAAGCCTGAAGCAGGAAAGGCCCCAGAAAGTGAAAACAACAGACTCAAATGGCAAGTTATTGAACATATTTCCTTTCCAAATGGCCCCGCAATCAATTTGGAACGAAAAGTTAACTTTCATTTTGCAGACCCCCCAACCAACAAATGTAAAAAAAAATCTAAAGACATTAGAAAGGATTGATAGCTGCGTAGAAAATCGAAGAATCTATGTAGAATATATAAACATTTGAATTACTTCTAGTGATTTTTTTATTTTCTTTTTATTTATAGCTGAAGAAGAAAGCATGTTATTTTTCAATTTTATTTGATGATTGTGTATTATAGTATATATAGTATATATTATAGTATATATATATTATAATATATATTATTATGGGGAAAAAAGGCTCAATAAATAGTTAAGCATGGCAAATGTGTTAAAAGCTTCAAAAAAAAAAAAAATTGTCTTTATCACAGAGTCCCAATAATTATAGCCATTGACAACCTACATATCTTTGCTCACAGAAAATAAGGCGTTGCATTGCGATTAGGTATAACACGGTCAGAATCAGGTACGGCTACAAAGATCTCAGTTACCTGCTCATCGGCTGTATAAAAGTTAAGCATAGCTGCCACATTTCCGCAACGATAGCAATAATTTGGAGCTGACCAAATGGTAACAAGTTTTTCATTAAACATAAACTTGATACCATCATCGACCAATTGATGAGCGCGACATATTAAGGTAAGCTTATTGACATTCATGAAATCGTTTGTAACCTTCTTTCCAAATAACCAACCAGCACCGCGTGGACTACAATCCCAATTTTCAATATCATCTGGATCTGACCACACGAGATCACAGAAAGCACCCTTATATGGTATTTCACCATTACGTTCAATTGTTCGTATTTGATCGAGTGTCACAATCTCTGGACTAAGTCCACCATGCACGCACAATACCTGCTCATCAATAATTGCAGCGATAGTCAATAGATCAAAAACCTTACAGCAATATTTCCAACCATTTGCATTTCCATACTTGGTAAAACATTCATCATAGAATCCATATACTTTAGTGATTTGGCGTGTCTCGTGATTACCACGCAATAATGTTATTTTATTGGGATAACGCACCTTAAGTGTCATCAGTAGTGTTAATGTCTCCAAGCTATAGTAACCACGATCAACAAAATCGCCCATAAATACATATTTCGTATTTGGTAATTCGCCACCACAAAAAAACAATTCCTGCAAATCATAGAACTGTCCGTGTATATCACCACATACTGTTACGGGTGTGCTAACGGGTTGAACATTTGCTTCCTCAAGGAGAATTTCGCACATCTTATTGCATAATTGTTTTAGCTCATTTTCTGGCAGATATCTGCAATCTTTTACTTTTTCAATCCATTTGTCGACATCTCCCATGGTTAAATATATAAATATTATTCAATAATTATTAAACTAATTAAAAATAAAAATCTTTCGTTATAAGCAGCAAAATATTTTTGAGGAAAAACAAAAAAAAAAAAAACACTTTGACTTTCGACTCTTTATACTTAAAGACTGTTGACAGTCACTTCAAGGCTTGTCTGATAGATTATTGCCATGACAGTGGCAAAAACTTATATTGTACAAAACTTGCCATAACAACAATATCGACAACAACAACAACAACAATTGCACAGCTGTTGTACAGAATTATTATGCGAAATGGCAAGAAATATGGCATATGTTCAGAAGCCAGGCCAACGACATCGCTGAGTCTTATACTACTTTTTCTCTTTTAAACAAAACTTCAAAGTTTTTCATAAATATTGGGGCAAAACTGAAAGAAATATTCGCAATATTCTCAGAACTTAGAACAGTACAGTACAGCTTACACTTAAAGTTTAAGCCTCGAGTGTAATTTGTTCAGAACGGACAACAAATATTGGTCGTAATCTAATTAATTTCAAGCATGAATACAATAAACTTTCGCAACTAATCTTCAAAGTCTATTAATTTTTTTTAGGGGGTCTGCTTTGAGTTGATGTGTAGCGAAGAGGAAGTTGAAATCTATTATGCTGTAAACTTCTTCCTCGCACACATTGATTAATTTTAAGACAATAATCATAAAGGCGTTTTTGGCCCCACCTGACCACAAATTTGTTGTGCCTCAGTCTATATCTTAGTTTGCTTCTCCATCTCTGTCATTTGCTCATGGCGTGCTCCTTGCACGCGCACGTGCCTGGCTAGAATTTTCATGTAGCATACTTTGCAGCGTCTTCATTTTGGTATTTCAGTAAGCCCCGGCACGTTGTGCGAAGGTTGAAATGGACGAAGAATTGAAAGCACAAGACGAAGAAGAAGAAAAACAACAAAAACAACAAGTCTTTTGGCAGCCTTAGCTAAAGTTTTGCTTAGTTAATTCGCTCGTGTTCCGAAGCCCCATTGCAACTTTAAGCAAAGCCAAAGGCATAGAAACTTAATCAAAGTTATTCATGTTCTTCTCCATTTTCTTCGTCTTGCTGCTTCTGTTGTTATTGCTATTATTGTTGTTATTGTTGTTGTTGCAAAGTTCGCTGCTAGCCGCCAAGTTTAGGCACGCAAGCAATTGGGCCAAAAAGGCGCGTCGTTAACTCGTTCAGGATGTGCGAAAGGAGCTCCTGAAGCTGCTACTGCGCTGCTATATGAACAGATTCCACCTGGCAAATAAACTGTGCACAAACTGTGTTTGCGTGTTTCCCTGTTATTTATAATATGCTTTTCACCCCGTAACCTATCCCCATACATTCACTCAATATGCCTCTGCTTCTCATCAAGGGATCAGCATTCAACTTGACCAAAAAAAAAAAACTCGGAGAAAACTACAAGAAAAACAACAAAAATTTATATATTTTTAACATTTCAAGTTCTCGTAGCTCGACTTTCTGGCTCGCTGCGGTGTTTAACTTTTAATTGGATTTCAGTTGATTTTATTTTTTTGATTTTACTGTTGCTATTCTTCATTCTATACCAACTCTGCTCGTTGTTGTTGTTGTTATTGTTGTTGCTGTGTGCATAATTTGAACAAATTATTTCCAACGACTGACCGCAAATTCATTTGCATTTTTCACATTTTGCATTAACATTTAAGTGTTGCTCGGCATAATTATGATAATTATGACTACATTTCAAGTGGACTCAAATGCCAGGGGAGATTTTTGCAACTACATATTATACGTTCACTAGTTTAATTAGCAATATTATAATTACACTTTGTTATCATATCCCAAATAAGTATCCAAAATATACTACATGAAACACACTTCACAATAATTATTACATTGCATTTATTACAAGTAAAAGTTTGCCAGTTCATTGTAAAATAATATTTAAGAGCTCTCATACGTTACTTAATATCACAGGTTTTTCTTCTTTAAACTTTGATGTGAATTGATCATTTCTGTTAAACTTTCTATTTAACCGTTCAAAAAACTTCTCATATTCCAAGCAGAAATTATTAAAATAAAATTATTTTTTTTTTTTTTTTTTTTTTGCTATGAGCTGTTAACAGCACAGTCAAAAGTCAGTATAAGGATTTTAAGTCTTTACAAGTTCTTTTAATAAATTACATATACAGAATGTTCAAGCTGCAAATTTCATTTTCTGTGTTTCAATTTTACCCAAAAATTTGCATATTTTTCACCTTTTTTTTGTTTTGTATTAATAAAACAATCATTCAGTGGTTTCTTTTCACATTAAGAAAACACAACTGGTCTCTGTCCCTCTATCTCTCTCTCTCTCTCTCTCTCTCTCTCTCTCTCTCTCTCTCTCTCTCTCTCTCTCTCTTTCTCTATCTCTCTCTCTCTTTCTCTATCTCAGTTTCTCCCTCTCTATTTATCTACGTACTTTCCTTTAGTCCTTTACATACCGATGCATAATTTTAGAATTAGGGTCATTGCATTCAAGGATTAATGGGGAAGGGAGGGTTAAATGTTCCATTGGATCGTTAGGTTTAGCTTCGGAATAAATTCCTTAACGGGAACGCTTGAAAATTTCATTTACAAGCAAATTCCAGACACCAAACACACATACACATTACACACACCAAACATATAAACATATAAACATACAAACACACAAACACGCATGAGCTTTTAGTATCCCAAAGTCGAGTTCAATTCCTTCATTTCCTCATCGCATTCCTGACAAGCATCAATGTAAACACATACAAAGCTATCAACAATTTATCACGGCAACTGAACGAAATCTCATTTGCAAAAGAGGAAAAAGTTAAGAGAGATGTGGAGAGAGCAGGAATTGAATGGAGTAGACAGAGAGGAGAATTTGGGCGCTAGGGCAACGCAGTGATTGTCAAACTGTTCAACGATGCCGCGAGCACAATTCACAAAGCAAGAAAGCGAACACAAAGCACAAAAGTAAAAGTAAAAGAAAACGGAAGCAGCGACAAACGAAATTTATGTTTTATAACAAAAAAAAAAAAAAAAAAAAAAAAAAAATGAAAAAGGGTTTTGGTTGAAAATGGAAATAAACAAGGAAATCATGTTTAACTTTTGCCCACCAAGACAATAAACTTGCTCGAGTTGAATATTGAAGACAACACACACAGACAGATCTTGTATATATGTATATGTAAATATATCTATATATGGTATATAACACAATCAGAATATATTCTACGAGACACACAAAATTTACCATTGTTGATCCTGTTATGATTGCCTCAGTGTCTCGTTCTGGTCATAAATTGTGCAATATACTCTCGCATACCTCTGGCTTTGTTTTGTTTACGTGAAAAATGAAAAATTTTATCAACAACCAATTGCAAAAAAAAAAAATAATAAAATCACACTGAAACAAAGATAAAATTGCAACAATAACAACAGGAGGAGAAGTCAGGAAACCAAAGGATGTTTGCTGCTGCAACTCACCCTGCCACAAAAAATTGTTTCAAAAATATTAGCATAAAATTCTATGCAGAGCATGCAAAGACTTTTGCTGTGACTGTGTGTTTCTCAGTGTCGTTGTGAGTGTTTTGTGAATAATGCTGTGAGTGCAGTTTAAAATTGTTCAGTTGTTTTAAGTGTTTGCGGCTTTAACTCTTTATCCCGCGTGTTTTTCCTATAAAATGTATGCATACAATAATATTGTTAAAGCTAGCAAAATTTAGCTACACATATTTAAAAATATAAATATATTTATTTTATTTCAACTTCAATTTATTTAATAAAAATAGTTTTTTTTTTAATCTACTTTAATATTTGTTTCCATTTTCTTTTTTCAATACTTTGTTATTTTATCGCATATCATAAATTTTTTCGGTATACACTTAACCCATGTCTCATTTTTCATTAGTGAGCAAGCAAATTTTTCCAACAAGCACACACACACACGCATGTTGATAGTACAGACCACACATACAAACAACGACAAGTCGAAAAGGATTTTTCCTTTACATTTGCTGCTACCACAGGAGAAGCCACATTTGGTTTTTGCACTCTTTACTTCTATTGCTCATACCATGTAACAATAATATGAGCTAGAAAGAGATTTTATTTATTTCGTTAATCCTGACAGTGGCTTACTCTGTCTCTTCACAATAATCTTAAATTAATTCTTTTAAATAATAAGATTTTAATCGCCTTTGTTTGTTTTTTGTATTTTTGTATTTACGAAATCTACCAATTTGGTGCAAATTATAGGATATCTCTAGGTCCGTCTGTATGCAATATTTTTCCATTGTTTTCTCTGTGCATTTTTGGCTCATTGCAGGCAAATGATAAATTTGCACTCTTCTTTGTTGTCTGGCGTCTGACATTAAGTTCACCCGGCGCCGTTGCAAGGATTGACTGTACCAGGAGGGCAGGACTCAACAGTTAGTGTAGGTAGTAGAGGTGCATGAGCGGCGCCCGGGGACATGGCATATGCAGAACAAGTTGAAGCAGGATTTTGTTTTCACAGTTAACGAGCCGGCGGGCCAAAGGCGAAATTCCGCAGTCAGTTTATAATTTATGGGCACTTAAACTTGGGCTTACGAGAGAGGAGTGCAAAGTGTTGGGACAAGACAAAGGCCGAGACGAGACATGCATAAGGAAAATTTGTCCAGAAATGTTGCAGGGATTTCAATGTTGCACAAGATGAACGTTGCCTAGGTAAATTAATGGACGTGCAAAGACTTTTCCGGGACTGAAACAAATGATTTTCCTTTGGCTACATAAGGGAAAGGTGTCAAAAATCTCTTTTCGTGCCATCACGTACCAAGGCCAGGGATCCCAATATATGATGCGTCATTAGGACGATGCGGCGAGCGTTGTTGCAGCAACCCTTTAGTTGGTAATTTTCACGCCTCATTCGTGAAACACGAATTGAACCTACAGACTGACCCAGCCAAGGGTCTTCTTGTTTACTATATTTACTATCAAGGTGACCCACAACACATATACGAGCATACACGCATATACATTTTTTGCACCTTTTAGTCACCGCACATAGCCCGCCTTCGTCCCATTCTAGAAAGTTGCAACCCTTAGTGTTGGCACACATGGTGGCGACACACCCCCGAAAAACGCACTCAAACATCAATAAATTAAAGGTACAAATGTAATTTTGTATCCCAACGTAAAAGGAAAACCAGGAAAAGCAATAGGAAAATAAATACCTATCCTTCGTATCAAACTCCAAAGCTCAATTCCAGAACGCAGAATACAGGACTTGCTTTAACGACTACTTGTAAATAGATTAGGGTGTAGCCATGCCAACCTACGTCTCACATTCCCCCCGCAATATAAACTCTAAGCTACACTTACAATGCGTCGACCCACTGCCCTTTAGTAGCCTCAACGCCCAAGCGCACAGTTCTCCTCAATCTTCTATCTCACTCTATGTGTTCTGCCACTTACAGCTACTGGCCATATTTTAGCTATTTTATGACACGCATCGGACACACGCCTCGAAATGCCATCAACGGCAGTTGTAATGCAAAATCACAGATTATGAGAGTGCGAATAACGAAATACTCTTAGTTCTTACACTGAGATATTACTTTAAATTAAAAATCTACCATTCTCTAGACTTCTCTATTTTTGTGTTTTTGTTATACCCTTGCAAAGTGTATATTAATTTTGGACAGGCGTTTGTAATGCCGTAATAATTAGGAGGCGTGGCAAACCCAAAAACCAATATTCTTGATCAGTGTCGACATGAGAATCAAAATACGGATGTTCGTCTGTCCGTCAATTTCAACCCAAGCTACTCTTTTAGCTTTAAGGATATCTCGATAAAACTTATACTCATTATGCCCATAAGCTGCATATCAATCGGAACCGGCTGGATCGGGCAGCTGTATTAAATAGCCGCCATAGGAACGATCGTCCCAAAATGTTTTTGTGTCTCCGTTGATTAATTTATCCGGCTGAAACTTACAGGATTTGGGTTTAGTTACGAAATACACGTCTATATAAATTTGGTCCAAATCAGATCTGTATATAGGAACAATGCCATAGGAACAATCGACCAAAAATTGAGTTTTTGTATAAAAAGTTTTAATCTAAAACTGCTAGGGTATGAAATCTTCGATTCGTCAAAGATAATTTAGCTTTCTAATTTTTATTTCCACTACAAACCTATTGCGTATACCTTGAAAGTATGCTTTACACCATTAAAAGTGTCCAACGGATGCAATGAACAACACATAACAAGACTCAGGTACACATCAATTCATTGTTACCTTAACACCTCATTGTCAACAGCAGCATGAAGTTAAGAGCAATGGAAGGCAGGAGCGTCTGCAAATCCACTCAGTTGTTCAGTTGTTGAATTTGTTCAGTTCCAGTGTTGTCAGAGTGCACAAAGCGCACATTAAGAGGCGGCTAAGTGAAAGCCTCGACAGGTGACTGAAAGCAGCGCGACTGTGACAGACACAACAACCCCATTGATGAGGCAGGCAGCTGCACATGGCTCCAACGCCATCCCCCATAACTGAAAGCACGGTCTACAAGCTAAAGTGCTCGACTTAATGCAGGGTTGTCATTCTGCTTTATCACACACTGAAGCTGCGACTTCAATACACTGTAAAAGTCGATATGTGCAAGGGATGCTGATGGGGAAGGAAGATTGTATTGAAGCTCAAAGTACTCGCTTGTACGATGAAATTAATGGGTCGGAAAGTGTTGAGATTAATCATGGTCGCATAAAAACTGTCGCATAGCCTGGCTAACTTCCTACGTCCTGGTTCCATGGCCTGTGTCCTGTGTCCCGTGTCTCGTACATTTGTCCAGCTGCTCATTAAGATCTGACCAAAGCCAACCAAGATATTCAACCAAAAAGCAATCTGGGCCATTTAATCAGTAAACTTAAAGTCTAAGCAAATGAACCGCACTGAGCTCCAAGAGCCAAATGAGAACGCGAGGCACTGCATGAAGATGATGTTGATGATGTTGATAATGATGATGATAATTATCATGATAATAATGAACTGCAAGTGGGGAGTATGGCATGCAAAGCTACATTCACTCGTACAAAAGCCACTAAAAATAAAAGGGGAGAACAGCAAGAGAAAATCCGAGCAATGAATGCGGCGACTTAAAAAAAACACCTGCTAAATGAGACTTTAATCTATAGTCGAAATACGAAACCCGGCGGAAAGGTAAATGTGAATATATTTAAATAATAGACGAAATGTAAATGCTCTAAAAATGATTTTTAAAGCTCAATTTATTATCAAATACATAAATTAATCAAGGGACGTAATAAATAATCAAATTTCGAATTTAATATATAAATATTAAACAGTTAGAGTATGACGATGATATATGTAATAATCAAGCAAGTCTAAATTTAAAATGATAAACTTAATTTTTAAAGTTAAATTTCAATGAAGCATACAGTATACAGAGTTTATGTTGAGCTTTATAAAGCGGTTGATTTCAAATAAAATCCATACTTTACATAAAAAGTACTTATGATTTATGTGTTAATGTTGCATGCAACATGAGAAAGTCAAATAACCGCATGGAGGAGTGTATAAGCACAGAAATACATACATATGTATGCACAAGAGAAACAGACAAGGCGACAAACAGACAGAGGCAGAGAGAGAGAGACCAATGAGTAGTCCCGGCATAGAAACATAAATTACGCTCAAATCTAAGGCAAACAAAAAAATGTTCTAAAAAACTTTCATATTCTGTTAGGTGGGTAGAGAAAAACAGAGCAGACCACCAGGGGGTATAGAAGAAGGCGAAGCTAACAAAGAAGTGAAAAATGTTTTAGGCAACTTCCAACGGCCGCTCACACACACACTCTCTAGAAATGTGAATTAAAGTGTAGAGAGAGAGAGAGAGAGAGAGAGATTGAGGTAAAAAGTAAGATACAGACAGACAGACAGACAGTAGGGACGACTAAGTTGTTCTGTAGTAGGCAACGTCAACGTCAACGTCATCAACCGCAAACTGTCACGATATGAGGCTATTTAGACGACTAACTGACACACATAGATACTACAAGCAGAGACAACGGCAACGGCAATGGCAACGGAGACATATACATAGTTAGAACTATATACGTATATCTGTTAGACAATACGAGCCAAATGATTGTAAATGATGAGCAGCAAATGGTCCGCATGTGGTTGGCAAAAGGTGACTACTTGACAAGTTCATTGAGATATGGTCGCCGTTGCCACATTACAAATTGTAATTGAGTTGCAGGGCCAGAAAATGAATTGAAATTCGGACTTTTGACCATTTTGTGTCATTTTTCAAATTTTCAACTCATATGTCACTTGAAACAGAAGTGTAAAATGATAAATATGTATGTAGTAGTATATCCATCCGAGCATTGCTGTCATGGCTGATCCGACCAGGCAGCAGGCTGATTTTCTCATTTGCACTTGAATCAAGAGAAATTGAAGCTTGAACTCTGAAATGAACTCTCTGTATATTCAAGTATGTCCTCAGCACATTCTCTATCTCTGAAAGTCAGAATACTTGTGATGTGATATTTCCTCTATTGATAGGCAGAAACAACAACAACAATAATAGCAACAGCAGCAGCAACTTTACTGTACGTTCATCACATTCATTTAAAGTGGTCTACCTATCATGCCATCATCAAATCCAGCTTCTCCTTCTTCATCTGCCTCTTCATTTTATCAATCTCTTTTTCCGCCGTGTTTCTCTCTTTCCCTTTCTTATACACACTGTCCATAACAAAACACGTACTCATACTTCCTCGATGTCTGTCAAATGGAAGCGAAAGAACTTCAGAATAAAAATATTCTGCTGTACTGTTGGGGCTTTCCATTTATTGGCAAAATGACATACTACTATTTCTAGTGTCTCTTTCTTCCTCTTCCTGGTGGTACTATCAGCATTTGCTCACTCTCTCTCTCTCTCTCTCTCTCTCTCTCTTGTCTTAGACACTTTTGACAACTGCCGGTGCATCTGCAAAGTGCTCCGAGTTGAGTTTTATTAAATTGTCATCTGTGTTGCAATTTACTGAGAAGTATTAAAATTCCATATAATGTGAAACTTACACATCTGAATTTACATGAATTATCTGTGAGCGCAACAATAGATTGAAACTTATATTATTATTTATATTGTACATTATTATCATTTTACATTTTAATCCTTAAATTATTATCATTTTATTATAGTCTACACATCGTTTGTCCATTCTTCAGTAATTTCACAGTCAGTCTGCTTGTTTTTTGTTTATATTACATTCCCCAGTTATATGTCCAAAAATCAAGAAACATACATTTTAATATTTTAAGAAAAAAATTCAAATTTTAAATGCTTAAAAATGGTTTATTTTTTTAAATGAAAAATTTGAAGCGCTCAAAGAGCTCTGTATACTCCAAATTTCAGTTAGATCATATAACTGTCATAGAAAAGATCGATCGAGAATTGGGAATGTAAATAAAAAACTTTTAGTTTTATTAATTCTTATTTATTTTTATCTAAGTATGTCAGAGTATTTCAAATTAAACTTAATCGAATGATAACTTTGAATTCGTGTCTATTTTTCTTATCGATTTTCCGTTTAGTTTATTTTCGGTTTTCGTTTCGTTTCATTTCATTTGCTTTCCTACGATTTTCCCCACACAATCTCTCTCTCTCTCTCTCTCTCTTTCTTTCCTTCACTTTATGTCTCTCTGTCTATCTAACTGCCTCACGCCGTCTTACTTTTTCACTCTCTTTCTCTCTCTCTTCCTCTATCTCTTCTATATGAATGTGTGCACAGTCAAAAAAGTTTTTATCTGACTCTGTTGGCAGTACGAGGCTGTCAAACAATGCGACGGCGTTGGAATAACATTGCCAAGTGCAAGAAGTGATGGCAGGCAGAAGATGGCACAAGAGTATGGTGGCAGTTGAAGAGGAGAGAATGGGAGAAAAGAGGCAGTAACTGAAGCATTGGCAGCGCACTTGGATGTCAGTTCAAGTTGAAGTGGCCGTGTACACAATTGTAATTTTTCGCAAATCTGCACCAGAGATGAAAATGCAGCAGAAGCAGAAGCAGCAACAGTAACAGCAGAAACAGCCACGCCCACAGTTGGCAGATGGCCCTCGAGGCGGTTGAGACTGTTGTAAAATTTAGTTTTTGGAGTTGATTCATTTTAATGAAGGAAATACTGTTTGCCAAAGTGTTCCGGCCAAACTTCATCAGTCAATGCAAGAACAGAGATAGAGATAAAAAAAAGTGACATAGATAGAATGCGAGACAGAGAAAGAAAGAAAGAGAGAGAGAGTGATAGAAAGAAAGTAAATAAGTCATATTCAAACTTGTTGTGATTTCCATTTCAATCATTTCAAGTAATTTAGTTTTGCAAAAATTAGCTTAAAAAAGTTGTGTGAAACTTTCAACAGATCTTGAAATGTTTTCAACTTTTACTCAAATATTTTATAAAAATGCGCATATATTATTAAAAATAATTATAATTATGATTTAACCAACAATTTAATGATAATTTTATCGAACATTTACAAAATGAAAATAATATTAACAGTAAAAATAAATATTTTAATAAAATTTAAAATATTGAAAGGATGACAACAACAATTATCGAACGTATGTAAAATGTAAAACAGAACCTGATTGACTGAAATTGAAGGCTAGCTGCTGGCAGCCAGCCCTAATTGCATGGAGCCACGCCCATCATGAAATATAAAATAAAAATGGGAAATTAATTGCATTTACACCTTGCAATAATTGTCATGCAGTCAATGTGACCGACAGGCAGACAAATGTAGACAGAGGTCGACAATGAAATTAACACATTGAATCAGCCCACTGTGAGTGTATAGTCCAAAGATAATTGAAGAAAAGAAGAGACTCACAGTTACAGTTACAACTTCAAGTTTCACGTTGCAGTTGCAGTCAGAGCCACAGTTGCATTTACGGTTTCAGAGTTTCAATTTCGAACAGTAGACAGTAGCAGGTAACAGCATAATTTATTATAATTATTTTGACAAGTCATTAAAGATGTTGAAAAGAAGAACTCTCATTTTCTCCCTGTCTTTTACTATCTCTCTCCCACTCTTAGTATATCGGTGTATTCGTCTTTAGATAGAAATCTTAAGAATATGCACACAACAGACATAAAACAGGATATACTTGTATACTCATAGTATTCAAGCATTTAAGATTAACAAAATGCTATTATAGAAGAAGAAAAGGATCAGAGCCTGAGTCTACCTGTGTATTACAATGTGAAAGAGAACAGCAGGTGTGCACAACAAATCAGTTAAAAGCCAATGCATATAAATGTGTAGCCGAAAAAAAATAAAGTGAAGAAGACTGACGACAGGGCTCAGGTTTTGGTTGAGGTTCAGATCACGAATGTCCAAATTTGCACCTGCTGCAAATCAAAGGAGATACAACAAGCGTACAGAGGAGAGTGAGGGATGGAATAAGGAGAATAAAAAAAAGAATAAGAAGAAGAGGGAGAGGGAGAGGACATACGTAAAGCTGACCACGCAGGTAACCTAAGGTAACTGAAGGTAACGCGATCCCCACCGCGACATCTGTTTGCAATTTTATTTTCTCATTCCTCGTTGTACCAAACGACAAAGGGAGATGGGGAGAAGGGGAGCACACAAGTTGTCCCGCTTTTTGTAGCCGGTTTCGTGACGAGGGTAACCCAAATTTTTTGGCATTGGAATGAGTATACCATACATTTACCGGTATGTGTGCAAGTATTCTAAATGTGTATGTGAAGTACGTATACCGTATACCGTTGCCATATAATTTTCGGCATTAGCTTTTGCCCAAGTCTAAATTAATGGGCAGTTGTATTGAGGAGCCCGCAGCGACACAACGACAGAGCGATAAAAGCGCGGCAGTCTGTCCGCACGTCGAAACGGGCAGCTGTTAGATTTTATTTCTCGTTTCAACAGAGTTTCCTGTGCCGATAACACTATGCTGCAAAAAACTTTTGGCAATAACTGACAAGTACACTCAAAAACATGAAGAAGTTTTATATTAAGGATAAGTTCAATTTAGTTTGAAAATCCTTAAATTTATATACATACTAAGATTTTAAAAACGTTTAGAAATTATTTAAATTTTTTTAAATTAACTATTTTTACGTTTTTTATATTTTATTACTAAATTATATTATATTATTTATATTATTTATATTATTTATATTATTTATATTTTGTATATTATTATTATATTATTTATATTATTATTATATTATTTATATTTATTTTTATTATTTATATAATTTATATTTTATTAGATTTTTTACCAATTCCATTTCTGATAAACCTAATGAGATGCATCCAATAATATCCCTCAAAAATAGTATAAACCATATATCAGACATCATCAATCAAAATTGTAATACAATCGAAATTGATGATTCATATCTTGAATGACGTCACAAAAATAATCTATACTTGTATAAATACATTCAGAAATTAGTTGAATGTAGTCAAAACTTGCGTTTTATAGTGTAATCAAATAAAATGGGAAACGAATTATTGCTGTCATTAATATTTAAGAATGCAATTGATGTTCTTAGTATTTTAATTGCCTTGTTTAATTAATTAATGCTTCGTTTGAAACCGCAATTAGTGTAAATTATCGAAATTTCTCATATTACCGCAACATGTTAACCAATTAAAAGTATCTGCTTCTGTTTCTGTCTTTGTATTCTCTCCTTCTTTATTTTTTGTTTTTGGTTTTAGCAATGGAAAACGTCACGGAATTTACGCAGCGAAAAGTTAAAAGTTAGCAGCAACAGCAAAAGCAGCAGCAATACAGTTGAGAATGGAATGAGAGATGTACGGTTGGAGATGAAGAGGAAAGCGAAGAAACGCTTAATCGATTTTTGATTTCTTATTGATGACATTCGCAGGATATGCGGCATGTGCGGAAGTGTATGCAAGCAGCAACAACAAGAACAGGAACAACAACAACAACGACAGCAACAGCAGCAACAACATCATTTCATCTGACACGGCAGGATAATATTCAAATGAAGGCTATGTTAATTATGAGCTGTGTCCACGTCCCGATCCGTCCCTGAAACGTGCTGCGGCCATGTTTATTTTATGTGTGTTCATGTCACGACTCAATGGAAAATGGAAAATTATTAAATCAATACAAGCAAAAAACGTCAAACGGCTAACGTCTGACGGCTAACAGCTAACGACAAACGGTAAAATGTATGTGCGACATTTTGTTGCCTGCAACGTTATGGCCATGAATTGTGTTCAACTAACGGCAATATGAACCATTCTTTGTTTGCTTGCTTTTGTATTTGCTTTTTGTGGGTCGAAACTGAAATATCGGTTCGCATGTCAGAACACCTTGAACTTGATGTTTAGGCATGGCCAACAGCAGCAGCAAAGGCGCAATTGTTTTGGCCATTTTTTTTTTTTTTTGTGGTAGCTTTTGCTAGGGTTGTTTAGTTGTACAGTTATACAGTTGTATTCCGGCTATTCCCCTATTATCGCTAAAACTGGTTCAAATCGTGTTAGCCCAGTTAATTGAGGCGTCATCATTATATATGGCCAACTTCGATAATGAGCAACATTGCGACGTTGCAACGTTACGACGTCAATATGGCCAAGGGACGACTTAACCCAACGACCCAAATTCAACATCACATGTCAGGAACAACATACAGTGTGGCGTATAGAAGGAGGAGAAGTCAAAAGAGAAGTAGCACTAAGAACTGAGAAACTGGGCAAATTGTGCGTCTCTCAAGCCAAAGCCGCTTAAAATCAACAGACTGAGAATAAGACAGAGAGAGAGAGAGAGAGAGATAGAGAGGAAGTGGAAGTAGCAGAGAGAACGATAAACGCACATACATATACAACAACAACATGTTTAATTAGCAAGTAAATGTCAATATGAATTTAAGCTTGCTCACGCAAAATATCCTAGGAAAATGATGAGCAAATTTCATGAAGTAATTTTCCAAATATGTTTCAAATTTCATAACTAAAAAAAAAAAAAAAAACAATGAAAATTAACAAGCTAAAAATGCTGTTAATTAATTTAATTAATTTCTTTTTTTGTTAGAAATCTTAAAGGTCTTGCATGAATTTCATTTAAATTATGTGCTTTCAATTTTCGCTCAGTGTATATTATGGCATATCCTGCCTTCATATCTTATACACTGAATTTTGTCTCTTTCTACTATTGCTACTCTATCTATCTATCTATCTATCTATCTCTCTCTCAAACTGTTCATTACTTAAGCTAGAACCGGCAATTGTAGACACAGTAATTAAATTTCAATTTGCTCCACTTGCGTTTTGTCGTCGCTGTTGGCGCCTCTTCAGTTTCTTGACGGCGGCTCTTCACGAAAACGAAGACGAAAATGAAGAACAAAATGAAAGACGAAGACTTGGTTAGAAGTCAGCTTCTGTCAACATTTGCCACCTTCAAAAACTTCACAAACGTCATGTGTATATTAGTATATAATATATAGTATATATATATATATATATATATATATATATACATTTGTCATAACGAAAACTTTGCACTTCTACTTCACGTTTTGTAACGCAATAAAATGAAATCCCTCAAATAAATTATGCGCCATTTAATAAAGCTGCAAAACGACCAACGACCGTCGTCGTCGTCGCTGCCGTTTTTCTTAAGAAGAAGAAAAAGAAGCCAAACTTCCGTCCAACTTTTACGCAAATTATGCTCATCAAAACGAGGCAAAAACAAGCAGCGACAGCTACAGGAACAACAGCAACATCATCTCCTCCATAGGCAGAGGATAAAAGGATGTGCGAATGCGGATGTGAATGCGAACGTGAATGCGAATGTGAATGTGAATGCGGATGCCGTTGCTGACATGTCGCAAGTGGCATCGTTGATGAGCGACCGACAACACAAAATGCGAAATAAAAGTCTCACAAAAGTCACGCAACGCACATTTAAAGACTATAAATGAGCGGGGCAAAGATAGGAGGCTGGGGCATAGCAAAAGGCACAATTAGGGGCAGAGGTGCAGGGACAGAGAAAGACGCAGGATCGAAATTCTGCGGCCAATAAGCCGGCAGTGAAGCTTAACTGAAGCACCAGCACTAGCAGTGGCAGTAACAGCAGCAGCAGCAGCAGCAGCTGAGAACCAAACTCAACAGCAAGGAACAGAATAAAAAAAAGTTAAGTTGAGCTGAGCTGAGCTGCTTTCTCATGTGTGGTATGCGGTATGTAGCATGTGGCATGTGGCAAGTGCGGTTGCCTGTCATCGACTTGACACTGTCTCCTTCAATGCTTCGGTCACGCCCCCTTAAGCCGTACCTAAAGCGCAGCGCACCAAATGAAATGAAATGAAATATATGTTCAAGTAATTTACATTTGCATAAAAAGCGCGGAAAAAATAAAGCAATGGAGGGAGGAGGGCTAGAAGTATAAAGCGTAAAGCATGAGAACGAAGAAGATTATCTTGCACAGTAAACCATTTGGCAAATGTTTCACGTACTCAAAGCTAACAAAGATTAACGTACGGTACGACGCCTCGCTGTTGCCTGGGCAACGTTTGTGTCACGCGGTAAACGCGATGAGTACATAATTGAAAAGTAAAAAAAAAAAAGAATGAATACAAACAAAACAAAGCAGGGTGCAGCAAGGTGTTGCAAGTATATGTGTGAAGAGACTCTAAAAAAATTAAAAAAAAAAAATAAATAAATAAAATGGAAGCATAGCAAAGCAGCTTGCGAATTCCTGTGTTGCATGCTTCGACGAGCTACAATCAAACAGTCAAATTTATTTTAAAGAATAATATTTTTTTTAAGTTTTGGAATCTTATTTCTACTGTATTTATCTGACACTTGGCTTGGCTTGAACTCCTTCTTACACCCTTGTAGATGGTATATTAATTTAGATAAAGTAAATATTATATATCCTTGATCACCGCTGTCCGTTTGTCCGTTTCTTTCAAACCAAACTTATCACAGTTTAAATCTCTATCTAGCTATCTGCATGAAATTTCGTACATATACTCCCCCAAGCTGTTTATAAGTCGATCAGAGGACTATATCATTTAGCTATCCGGCTGAAACTTGAATTTAGTGACAGAATATGCATTTAGTGGCGACATATATAAGTTAGGTCTAAATAGTTCCACTATATCACATAGCTTCCATAGGAACAATTGGACGAAAATAGATATTTTCGTATGAAAAGTTTTTTTCTAAGACTGAAAGTATTTTTTCGACATTTTTCGCCCGCCGAAGAAAGACTTAATTTCTTGTTGAACTAGTCTTTTCAAGTTTCACTTATTCATCAACTAATCTTTGTCTCATCATTTAGTCATTTACTTGCTCTTGCTCATATCTTTTCCGAATGTATATTTAATTTTAATTATTTTTTTTTTACTCTTAGCTCTTTTTAGTTCATTTTTTGTTCTTCTCATCTCTTACTTTACAAAACCTTTTCTATTTCTCTTTTATTCTTCGTCACTATACATTTAGCTTTCGACAACGCTTTTTTTTAATCCAACTGCTTAACCTTTTCGTCATTATCGCTATGTCTCGCTCTCTATCTTTCTATCACTCTCTCTCTCTCTCTCTCTCTCTCTCTCTCTCTATGTTTAACTAAAAAGTATGCTATATATATTTGTGTATACATCATATTTCATAATGATTCATTAATCCTAATTCGCGCAATGTCTGTTGGTTGCATACAAGAAACTTGAACGCATCCTTCTCACTCTCCATATCAAGAGTACTATAACAAGGACAACAACAAGCTGAGCCATAACCAAACCGACAACAAGGACACCAACAGCAACTGGCAACTGGCAGCGAAACTTTTGCAGCAGCCACAGAAATTTAATAAGTTTTAATACAAAAGTTGGCGTGCTTCATTATGAAAATGCTGCTGCATTTTCTGAAATTCTATCTGTAAATGTATCTGTGCTCTCAACCCATCTCTATCTGTAGTTGTAGCTGCTGTATCTGTGTTCGTTCTGCTTATGCGAATATACAACTCAACTTTCTTTACTTCTCTTGATCCTTCTCCCAAAACTCACACTGTCCTCCGAGTCACTTATTTCTCTTCACAGTAGCTACTCAGCACTTGAATGTGAATGGATTTTAAAAGTCGGCGGCTGTTGCTTTTCCAAGTGCAGTTGAAATGATTTAACAACATTTTATATTTATTTTAACACTTCATATACCCTACAAAAAAATGCAATAACAGCCACCTTATACTTGTTACTACATTTTAATATAATTTATGTTAAAAATAGAGTATCAAGCAGTCGAACATGTCACCATTATTTTACGGGTTTTTATTATTTTATTTTATTTTTATTTTTATTTTTATTTTTATTTTTTTTTTTTTGTCAACGTCGAATTTCATGCAAATGAAGTTAACTTGTTGTGCGTGTTTCTGTGTATGCCTGTGTATGTGTCTGTTTGTCTGTGTGCATATGCAAATGAGTTTGTTTGTGTATCAGTGTGTATGTGTGCGTGTATGTGTGTTTGTGCCATGTAAATGTTTAAAAGTTTACCAACTGCAGCTGCGAGCGAATACAATTACAATTTTTCGCTTTCCTCTGTGTTTTTCGCTGACACCTGATTTATGGCTAATAAATAAAATTTTAATTTCACCAAACAATTAATATGCCAATTTTTTGGGGGTAGAAATATACTATAATCTTTTCAGCCTTTCACACACATACACAGATACCACACACACACACACATAATGTGAGATAATGGAATCAAGCAAATGCGATTAGCATTTTATACCATTTAAGCCTTCATCCAACATACACAACAACAAAAAACAATGTGAAACAAACTCTTTACTGCGAGCTATCTCTATATGCTCGTCTCTAACACACTCACACAGTCACACACACACATACAATGAGCTCACATTGCTAGTCCAGAATTCGCCAATAGTTATAAAAGAAAAGCATAGCGGGGGTCGGGTTGGAGGATAGAAGGAAAGAGTTAGGCGGTAAAAATCTGCAAACAAATGTGCAACAAAGCGCAGAATTGTAATTTAACTGCAGTCAGAGTCTAGTTGCTAACAACAACAACAACAACAATTACAACAATTGTAATAACATAGTGCCACAACAGCAACGAGAACAACAACAATAACAACAACATAGAATAAGTGGCGCAACAAAATGTGCGCGCCTCAAGTGTTGTAAGCGGCTTTTGTTGCCAATTGTTTGGCGAGTGCACAAGTCTGAAGCGTCGAGCAACGAACAGCTTAGGTGGGGGGGTGTTTGGGGGTGGTGGGAGAAGAGAATTGCTAGTGAAATTGGTAGGCAAATGAAATGCACACACACTCTATGCTCTACACTTATCACTCTCTCTCACTCACACACTCACACATAAACAAGCACATACACATACGAACATAATCCACTTTGTTGAGGCAACAGACAAAACAAAGCGCGGCGTTGCATCAAATCATCGGAAGTTACACATACGCCCCGTTGCGAGGAGTCTGTTTTAGATACTCTGTATTTTCAGAATTAATGGATGTTGCTTGTACAGTCGAGGTGCGATAAAACGTAATCCGATAATTTGAAATTTGAAATTCTCAATAATTCATAAAAATTGTTGTCCCATTGAAATCAGTTCTATAAATAATTCAAAAATAATTCGAAATCCCCCGTAATTCGTATGAAATGTTATCCCAATGGCATTAAGAATTATCGGGACTCTTATGTATATATATATGTACATCGTATTATAGCATATGCGATTTCTATAGATATTACAGTAAAGCTAATAATATAAGCTAATAATTAATATAACTTAGATAATTACAATATTAGTATATAGTAACTTTTAGTCTATCATTATTAGGCAGCTCCGAGCTTATTTTTGAACTTCCGTTTTTGGTTTTTACGCGACGATTTGGTTGACAAATGCCACACATCAAAAACTGCACTCCATGACTCCCTCTCGAGTTGCTTTCACTCTCTCTTTCCCCATACACTGACTCTTCTTTTTTCTCTCCCTGTCCCTCTCTGTCTCTTTGGCTGTTTCTCTACCGTTGACATCCTCTTCCCCTTATTCGTTCGTTCAATGTTAGCTGGCAACAAATGTAAAACAGCATAAAACACTCGTCGCTCTAACGCAGAGGCGTCCCTGCCCCTGGCCACGCCCTCTGCTTACCATTTGATAGACACACAACATGCGTTGCTGCTTGTTGTTCGTGAAAAACTTGACACTTAATTGTCTCTGTCTCTCTTTGTCTCTACGCTACTATCTGGTTTCCATTCTTCACTAACTCTCTCTCTCTCTCTCTCTCTCTCTCTCTCTCTCTCCCGCTGTCGCTATCTCTGTATTTATCCCTTTGTTTTGCTCGTTTTTGCTCCATAGTTTTTTTTGTTGTTGTTATCTATGGCATCGTCTGGCGCCTGTTTCTGTTGTCAATTGTTGCACATTTAACAGTAAAAAGAAAAAAAAAAACAACATCACTTTGGGCCAATGCCCGTTACTTTATGAGGCGACAAGTGCAGCAACAACTCCAATTTCAACTCCAGCTTCAGCTCCAATTGCAGTTGCAGTTGCTGTCAGACAGGAATTTTGTTTTCCCCCTTTGTCAGGCAATAATAATAAGTTTTCATATAATGCATTTTGCAACGGCAACAATGAGTTGAATAAAAAGCATTTCCTCTCCAAGCAGCAGCAACATAGATACAGATACAAAGAAAGATACAGAGCGAGACACAGAGATAGAGAGATAGAGAGAGAGAGAGAGAGAGAGAGAGAGAGAGATAGAGGGAGACAGGGAATCAGGTAACAAGCAAAAGAAGTCTTTTGTTTTATTTGCTGTTGAATGCCAATAGATTAAGCTAAATGCATAAAAACAAATATATAAATAATTGCAACGTAAGCAATGTAAAAAAAAAAAGTTAATTTAATTTATAAAGAATTATAAATTGCATTTTCTAGCTAAAAATTAAATAATCGCACCTTGAAATTCTTGACATTTGAACCTTAAGTTTAGGATTCTTAATCAGCGTCGATAGGAGAGTCCCAATGTGCATGTTCGTCTGTCCGACTGTTTCAACCCAAACTAGTCTCTCAGTTTTAAAGCTATCTCAATGATCATTGGTACCATTGGTGCACATACGAGTACTTCCAATGCCCATAAGATGTATATAAGTCAGAACCGATCGGATTGGAACACTATATCATATAGCTGCCATAGGAACGATCGGCCCAAAATGATTTTTTTTCTTTGTTTGTTAAGCTATCAGGCTGAAACTTACAGGATTTCGGTTTAGTGACGTATTACACGACGACTCATTTAAAAAAAATTCAATTGCTTGCACGTAAGAAGATTAATGTCGAGAGTGTTCGACTTTGTGATACCCGGTAAGCAATCAGAATAAAATTTTCACAATTTAGAATACATTACAAATGTTTAAAAATTTAGACATCTTGTTTGACTCTAATCTTTAGCTGCTAAAGTTTTCGATACACAGATGTTTAAACGGAAGTAGAGACGGGCAAGGGGGTAGGGGTGCAATAGACAAGACTGTTAATCATAATATATATATATATATTTATATATATACCATTTTCAAAGTCATTATACCCTTCTGGGGGAGGGTATCGGTAATTACAATGATTATGTCTAACAATTATTGCATTCTTTAGCGGCCATCAGCTGTCTTAATCTCTTACGTCTAACTATTGAGAGACTATAAAAGTTTAACCCATTGCTTTTATCAGTCAAATTGTCAAACTTAAAATTGTCCCAATTTAAGCATCATTTAGTAGCATCAATGGAATTTCTCAACCAAATTGAATGTTTGTCGCTGAAAATTTCCCTTTTTTTTTTTGTTGTGTGCGTCCTTTCTGCTCGTATGGCATCTAATCACATTTTAATAGTCCTGTGCAAAGGACATCATGGGCCGTAGATCAAATGGCAGCAACAACAACAAAAGATTCACATTAATGAAGATGTGCCTGCCTCAAGAAACTTTGTTGCAATGTCGCACGGCCGAAAGACATAAAACACAAGAAGAAGAAGATGTGTCCTCCCCACCCCTCTCCCCCTTAAAAAGTTGCCAAAAGTGGCCTTCCTCCAAGTCAAAGTAGAAACAATGAAGAAAGAGAGAAGCGAAACGGGATGCCAAAGAGAGAAAGAGAAAAAGAGCAAGAGAGTGCTCAGCTGGCGCTTGGGGCATGTAAAAAAAAGCAGGAAAAAAAATCATACAAAACAAAATAAAACATAAAATAAAATGCCGAAAATTAACGACAAATTGCGCATCATTAAAAACAAGAAAATAGCGACAAGGAGCAAAGCAGCAAGGCATGGGAGTATAGCAATGGAAAGAAGTGCGAGATAAGGAGAAAGAAGAGAGAAGAGAGAAAGGGAGACACAAGTGAAAGACTAAAGCCAATAATGAAGACAAGCCAAAGCAGCAACTGACAGTAAAAGAGTAGTAGAGGCAGTGAGAGAGGAGAGAGAGAATAAAGACACACAAGCCAATGTTGAAGAGTGTGAGGAAACGAAAAGCACCTGGGTGCAGTCATTTATTTGATTACACGACACCAGAACGCGACACAATGGAGAAACAGCTAAACAACAAACAAGGGAGTTCAAGCTGCTATCGGAGTTGGAGTTGGAGTCAAAGTCGGAGATGGGAGCCAACTGAATTTTGGGGTTGAGTGGGGAAAGCGGCATGAAGACGCATGAGCATTGGCATTGGCTTGTAAGAGAGCTGAATTCCTTGAGGTAAACCGTACACGAGAATGATAAAATATTTGCCATACATTTTGTACAACATTAACATTAACATTAAAATAAAAAAAAAAACAAAACAAAACAAAAATAAATATATAAAGTAAAATCGAAAAAGCAAAAAGAAAATACAATGTCTTAATTGCCAGACAAAGACACACACACACACACACACACAAATACACGCAGAGGCAAACACAATGTAGTCGTACATAGATTCACCGTGGGGCATATAGAAAAAGAATGATTACTCGTCGAAGAGTAGAAAAAACGTGGCATGCCACAACTCACACACACCCACACAACTACTAAAAGCTCGACAACACTCTTAAAATGACTCACTTTGTGGCTTGTCGGAGCTGCCATTTTTGTTGCTGTTTTTTTTTTTTTCGTTAGGTGCTGCACTGTTTCAGCTTCTTCCTCTGCCTCTGCCTCTGCCTCTGCCTCTGTCTCTGCTTCTGCTTCTACTTCAGTATCTCAACTTTAGCTCCAAGTACAGACAAAATGACAAGACGTCAAGGTGCACGTGAGCTTCAACATTGCAGCTATACACACTTCCTACATATTTCCACTTTTTTTTCTTTCATTTTCTTCTGCTGGTTTCTTGTTAAACTTTAATATGAACATGTTTTTGATATAGGTTGTCATGGGCTTCTTCTTCTTCTTCTTCTTCTTCTTCTTCATCTTCATCTTCTCAGCTTCAACATTTTCTTTTTCATCATCTTTGTAATTTTTTGTTGCTTTCCTGCTCTTTTTTCTCATTATTATAATGTATTTTTTTTTTTTAATTGACTGCCACGCAATTTTAATACAAGTATTTAATATTGAATTGCTAAACGAATGTCAACGTTTAAATGACTTCAATTAATATTTAATCATAGCTATTTAAACTCTAATTAATGTTAATGAACAATACATAAAGTACACAAATTCCTTTTCTTCTATAAAAAAAAAAAAAAAGTATTGCATAAATTATGATTTGTCAATTATTGAGAATTTAGGCTCTTAACATTAATAAAGTTAATTTATACTCTATAATATTTACATCATCATATCTATTTGGCATTCATTCATATTCACATATTGTTGGAGTTTATTCGAATCATAAATAATTGTAATGGCTTTTATTTTTATACAATCAAATTATCTGCAATGTAATCGTTTTTATTCTATTTTTGTATCAGCTAGCAGAGGATATCATTGACTTTTTGATACCAGTAAATGTGTGTAAGGAGACCTGAACGAACCAATAAAATATATACACATATATATTTTATTATATACATTCAGGATCAATGGTATAACTATACCTCAGTATTCATACCTCGATCTCGGAGGGAGACTATAAGAGCTTCAAAATTTTGTGTTTTTGTCATGCGTCCGACCGCTTTCAGGAACTATCTTAATGTGCCGGGTATTACATAGTCGAGCACACTTGACTACAGCTTTTTTTTTCTGATTTTATGCTTTCTTTACGGAATTTTGCACATCTGTTTAATTTCCATCTGCGGTACATTTTAATCAGCAAGTTTTCCACTAGGCTCCACCTTCCACCTTCAATGACTTTTTGGCACAGCAACAGCAGCTTTCTTCCATTTGCCTTTATATCGCATATTCTATTTTATTTATCTTTTCCTCTCTTCTCTTCTCTTCTTTCTTTTTTTTATTTTTATTTTTTTTTTTTTAGTCTGTGGCTCCGTTTTTAATCAAAACAAAATGCAAAGGATGCCCAAAAAAAAAACAAAAACAAAAATAAGGCAGGAAAAGAAAAAAGAAAAAAAAAAACAAAATGAAAACAAAACCAAAACACACACAAAAAAAAGTGGCTACCACTAACAACAGTTGCTTCCAGCTTCTCTTAGTAGTCACCAGACCTGCGCCCTCTGCCCTCATCTCTGTGCTCCCTCTAACTTTCCCATGTCCCTGCCGACATTGCCAACAGCCTGAGGCTCATTCCCTTAGTGCTTGCTTGTTGTTCTAAAAAGTGTTTGCTTTGTTTCTGTTGTTGTTACTGTTCTTCTTCATCATCATCTTGTTTTTGTTGTTGTTGTTGTTGTCCATTATTTAAAGCATAATGTCACAATAAACGTGAAAGGTGCAAAATGTGACTTGAAGGCAGCTGCAACAATAACAGCAACAGCAACAAAAATAGCAACAACTAAAACTATGACAACAACAACAACAACAACAAGAGCAACTCAACTTAATAACACTTTTGCAGTTGACGCCACTCGAGGCATTCACCCAGCACTTTTCAATCCTCTCTCTCTCTCTCTCTCTCTCTCTCTCTCTCTCTGTGTAGCTTCTCCGCTGCTTCATTCTCTTTTTTCTGTTGCTGTTGCTTAGTTCATATCTGCATACATTTTTTTTGTCACCATACAGTGAACAGCATCCATCAGACTTCTTCTTTTTTTTTTTTTGGGACGCCCCTTTTCGTCCTGTGTCAGTGTCCACTATTTGGTGTTGCGTCCACGTGCCAAGTAACACAACAACATCAATGCCCGTCGGCAACTTGGACAACTTGCATCGTTACAAGGCGCCTCAATTCCCTTTCTCTTTCTCTTTCTCTTTCTCTTTCTCTTTCTCTTCCTCTCTCTCTCTTTCTCTATCTCTCTTTCTCTATCTCTCTCTCGCGCTGTATTCTTATTGTTGTATTTTTCTCTGGTTGCGGCTGTTGTTACTTTTTGTTAACTTTTTTTAGCATTCTATTTTTTTGTACTTTGCCACGCCCACACATACAGTTTTCTGCTGCCGCCCTTCAATTGTTCGATGAACAAAAAAAAACGAAATTGGCTAACAATGATTTAATTTCCCACTAAATGTTAACAACCAATTTATACAAATAAAAAGACAATCGAAAGAAAGGATTGCAAAAAATACAAGTGCAAGAAATTGTCAAAATTCTTAATCAATTAAAGTGCAAAATAATAAATGAATGCTCATTATTTAATTTAATGAATCAATTTTAGATTTTTATCCTAATTTTTTTTTCATCAATAAGCTGCAGTGAGATTTGAAAAATACTTTGAATTTATAATAAATTTGTAATTGTATACGCACAATCGTAATGATTTCAGTAGTACAAAGATTATGTGATCTTAAGCTATCTTACAGCAGATTGTATTCAAATGTTTGTCACGTGTGTTTGCACACTTTTCTCACATATACATACATACATACATACATATGTATGTATAGACAAAATGCAACATCCGCTGCTTTGACGCACTTGATAAACAGTTCGAGTATACATATGTTTGTAAGTACATACATAGAAAGAAATGTAAGCGAGAATGAGAGAGTGAAAGAAAGCAAGAGATCAAATGTAAAGTGGAACTAATAGATCTTCAACGGATCTCAAATGTCTTTTTTCTTACATATATGCTTTACATTTTGGAAAATGTCAAAGACACTTGGCGCCGCTTGTTGGCTGAGCATCTCCTACAAAAGACAAACAATATAAATAGCTATAGCTGCAAATAAGTAGACAACTGCACTTGTCGCTACTCCCTGCCAGTCTTCTCTCTCTCTCTCTCTTTGCTTCGCTATCTTTACGATAATTTCTAATTATAGGCAAGCGCTACATATTTGGTATCTTCAACTCTGAGGCGGAAGTTTGTTTAGGATACACGAATATTTGCCATTACGCTTTCTACTTTCAGCTTTCTGCTGCAATACTGTATAGAGAGAGAGAGTGAGAGAGAGAAAGATAGACACAGCTGCACACAGCCCACAGTTAATTTATGCCCCTTTTGCGGGGCATATTCAATTCAATGCCCTATGATAGACCTCTGAAATTGCGTTAGTTTTCGCGTCTAGACACGCGTCACCCTCTGCTTTTAGTTATTCAAATGAAACTCTTGCTGTGGCATGCAACGTTGTGCGACTATTGCCTTCAGTAGACTCAACCATTGCTGCAAAATTATAAATTTTAAAACAATTTCTTTATATTTCTAATTTCTGTTAATTTTATGTCATTTTAAATATTCTTCTATTAAATTATATTAAAAAAAAAATTGTTTTTTATCTTTGTTTATCAATAAATATATTTCATTTTTATTTTAGTTATATATTTTAGTTATATATTTTAGTTATATATTTATATATTGACATTTTTGTATAAAAAAATGTGTATTATAAATTTTATTTTATTTAATTATTATTTTAATATATATATTTAATAATAATAATAATTAATAACCGGATTCTACTGTATATATATATATATATATATATATATATATATATATATATATATATATTTCTTTTAATTTGTTATACATTAAAATATGTTTACTGGGTATGTTATAGTCAAAAGAATAAGAAATGCTGTCAATTCCTATACATATATGTTATTGACATTCAAACTCAAGCTGCAATTGCAATGCATGACGACACAGTCAAAGGTAATATGTAAATATGTAAATCAGGTAATATCAGGTAATATGTAAATAAAACGAAACAAAACAAGACTCAAAGCCCACCTCAAAATTTTAGCGTAATTTTTTTTAGCAAAATAGCCAAACAGAAATAAAAAAAAAAAAAAAAAAAATCAACGACATAAAGTGACTCGCCAACAACGAAAGCGTCAGCACCCTTCACCCAAAGTTAGTAAAAGTCTGAGTCTTTCTTGGGGGTGGCTTTGGGCAAGCGGCAGACACTTGTGCCAGGTAGGGGGTGGTAAGGGGATATCAGAATGATGCTTGTGTCTCGTCTGGCGACGCAGACGCCGCAGACAGTTTTCTAATGGGATAAACTATGTGCTTCTGTGTGTGTGTGTGTACTCAATCGTAACATGGCGCGTATATCCCGTTAGACGTTATACATACATACACAGAAAAAAACAGTCAAAATGTACAAATTGTCAAATCGGTAAAAAGTCAATAGAAAAGTTATTTAAATTTATAGAGAAAAACCATGCCGCTTATCTAATGCTGCAGACAGAAAAAAACATTTAACCACACATACATGCATAACACACATATAAAGACTTTCATACAAATTTCCAAAGTAAATTGACATTTTACGTTTTGACTAACAACATTTCGAGGACGAGAACGCGACGGCGACGGCGACGGCGACGACGCCAATTTATCCTGCTGAGGGGATGTCAAAAAAAAATTAAGTAAAATGTTGTGGTAAATGTTGTTGTGTTTTAGGCGGTCGTTTTTGTTTTGCCGGCGAAAATGTACAAAATACCAAAACAAATTACGTTCTCTTATGCTATTTGTTTTTGTTCTTTGTGTTATATTCACTTACCGGCAAATTGCCGCATACAAGAGAGAGAGACAACAACAAATACGGAGAGCGTTTACCGTTAACCGTCGCGCTTTAGCAATGCTCTAAAAAATTTTTTTTTGTATTATTTTTATTTATGATCTAGCCCTTCACTTGACACTTAGTATGCATTTCAAAGCATTTGTTTTGTTATTTTTAATTTGTATATTATTTTTAAATGGTTATTCAGTAAATAACACACACACACTCACACAAATACACAACATAAACATATGCACAGTTGGGCTAGCTTGAGCACACACGCACTAGAGCAAAGAAATTCTGCAGACTACACGCCGATACGTCCGAACACATCAACATTGAGCCGACATTTAAACTTTTCAAAAAAAAGGCACTTAGCAAAGCATATGTTAACCAGCGCTGTTATACTCAAAATGGCAGTGGTAATGGAAAATGTTAATATGTAAGTTTCGTAGTGAACGGTCATACAACCATCAGCTGATTTTGTAATATTTATCGATATATCGATCAATTTAGTGGCAACAACAGGCAAAACTTCCAAGTTGCAACGTAAAATAAGACAAAACTGAAGAATAAACTAACTTTATAGCTGTGTGCTGTGGCAACACAATGGTGGAGCTGCACATAAGAAAACGTAATGCATGCGTCATTGTGCTTGGAGATATAGGACGTAGTCCACGTATGCAATACCATGCCCAAAGTTTGCTGGAAGATAACTACAATGTTGATATAATTGGATATATAGAGACACGACCACTGGATGCACTAACAGTGGCGCAACCAAAATGTAAAATACATGAACTGCCCCCGGTACCGGTGACAAATCTAACGCCCAAGCTAAAGCTCATGTTCAAGGCAATTTGGCAAACGTTAAGCCTATTAATTGCTTTGATCTCCATTCGTCGTCCCAATTTCCTTTTGGTCCAAAATCCACCAGGAATCCCCACGCTTATTGTCTGTTATCTATACTGCACCTTGACACGCACCAAACTTGCCATCGATTGGCATAATTATACATATTCTGTCCTTGCCCTAGGCATGTCCAGCGGTGAGCAGGGCCGATTGATCCGTTTGACAAAACGTTTGGAACGTTATTTTGGTGCCAAGGCGCATACAAACTTCTGCGTCACGCAGGCCATGAAACAAGATTTGCAGGAAAATTGGAATATCAGGTAATCTTAGACTGATATTTAACTATTTTAAGTGATTCAACTAATTTCTTTTGTGGATTTTACAGTCCTGTTACAGTTCTATACGATCGGGCGCCAGCCCATTTTCATCCAATTGAATTGGCCCAAAAGCATGAACTTTTTATGAAACTTTCCAAGGATTATGCTCACTTTATGCCTCATTGTTATGCAGATCTCAAACAATCTGGCGTATTGGAATCTACATCGCTTACCCAAAAATTGGCTAATGGTCAAGTGCTGTATAAGCCACAGCGTCAAGCACTGCTTGTATCAAGCACCAGTTGGACACCAGATGAAGATTTTGGCATACTATTGCAAGCATTGGAATCATATGAACAAATTGCAATCGCCGAACCATTAGTTTATCCAGCACTTCTCTGCATCATCACTGGCAAAGGGCCACAAAAGGCACAATATGAATCACAAATAGCTAAATTGCAATGGCAAAAAGTCTCAATAGTAACGCCATGGTTGGAGGCGGAAGATTATCCTACAGTTTTGGCCAGTGCTGATCTAGGCGTTTGTCTACATTGGAGTACAAGCGGTCTAGATTTGCCCATGAAGGTGGTCGATATGTTTGGCAGTGGTCTTCCCGTCTGTGCCTACAACTTTAAATGGTAACAAAGAAAGAATTATCATAGTTATCTTCGGCAGACCGAAGATGTTATACCCTTGCAATAGAAAAACAAAACTTTTTATACAAAAACTCAATTTTCGTCCGACGGTTCTAATGACAATAGTTTGAGTTGAAACCAACGGACAGACATTTGGATCATGGTCTGTCATGTCTATTATGCCTCTTTAAAACTCTTGGCCAAGATTAACAAGTTTTTAATCCTCTGCAAGAATTTAAAAAAAAAAAAACAAAACAAGCAGGGAAGGCTACAGGTGTGTGCGTCCGATAGTAAAATACCCGGCACCCTTGAATAAAATACAACTGTACTTATGCTATGTACCGAAAAAAAATTGTGATGAAACAGCTCGAGCTACGCGCTTGCTCTCTCGCTCGCACTCGCATCGCTCACTCAACTGGCTCGATATTGCGTTTGCATGTGTGTTTTTACACAACATATATGAAAGCATTGCGTTGATCAGCTGCCGCCCATTGATTTAATCACGAAAATGAATTTTTTGATACCATTTTTTCAGGACTGTTTAAAATTGATACTTTAATGTATTCCCTTCCAAATTACAAGTCTCTAGTGGTTATAGAAGCTGAGATATGAGAAGCGTCAAAATATTTTTGGCGTATTGTGGGCGAACGGGGCGTGGCAATAAACTCGAACATAGTACGCTATATAGGAACCTACATACCAAATTTGGTGACTCTAGCTCTTATAGTTTAAAAGTTCTTTGCGTTCAAACAGACGGACATGGCCAAATAGACTCGGCTATTGCTCCTGAGCAGGAATATATATACTTTATAGGGTCTGCCACGCCTCCTTCTGCCTGTTAAGCACATTTGCACAAATTTAATATACCCTTTGTTACCCATTTTCAATGGGTACAGGGTATAAAAAAAACCTATTCTATTTCAATTTATATTTATCTTTCATTATATTTACTTGCAGCCTTAACGAACTGGTGAAGCATGGTGAGAATGGTTTCGTTTTTAACGATCACATAGAGCTGGCGGAACAGCTACGCATTTGGTTCGAGCTATTCCCAAATAATCCAAGCATTATTGAGACACGAGCACGCTTTGCACGCAGCTTGCAACAGTTTCAAGAACTGCGCTGGCGCGAAAACTGGCGGCAACATGCCGCACCCATATTTGAGGCATTTCTATAGTCCTTTATTATAAAATAAAAAAAATAGTCTACATTTTATTATTATTGTGAAGATTGAAGGCACCTATAAGTTCTACATACAGTACTAACACAACATATAAAAAAAAAAAATAAAATCTAAAAATGATTTTGAAATCCATATAGTGTATAAGGAAAAAATATATGATGCATATAAAGGTATTTAATTTCCTGATTCTTACAGGGGTCTCGAGCAGACAGGGCACTTATCAAAATTATTTTCTTTGTAAATTTTTAAACATGCTGAGTGCATTGCATGCTCACATTTCAAATATTCCATTGTGGTTATTTGCATGGGTTCACAGCAGATTGAACAATCATCTCCCGGTAGATCAATACGTATCACAGGTTGACAACAATGTGGACATAGGCGAGAAAGTTGACGATAATCCTCATAACAGGGTGATGCATGTAGCGCATGGCCACAGTGCATGATGCGCATTGTTTCAGCTGTCATTGGCTTATGGCAAATCGAACATTTGTCACCGGGCTTGCTGTTTAATTACAAATAATTAATGTATACTATTAAAAGAATTTAACTTATTTTATGCAAACTGCATTCTTACCTGTGACGCAGCACACGTTGTTTATCAGTTGCATTATCACTTCTTTGATCATTATCACGGTTAGTGTTGTTGGCATATTGACTATGATTTGGCGGCCTGTTTCCCGTACGATGAGGCTCTTGTGTACTTGGCATACTAAAATAAACAGCAGCAGCTGCTGCGATAACTACGCAGCTGATTCCCATCAATATTTGTAAATAAACCATGTTCAGAACTTAGTAGTAACAAATGTTTGCAATGAATATTTTACGCTATTTCGTTGAAATCCCCAACAATAGAGCTGAAACCAGGGTTGCTGATGATATATTTAGAAAAAAAATTGATTATCGATTTTTTTATACAAAATTATGTAAATATATCGATATATTATTTTTTGCACAAGTAAAGGAAATGTATTCTAGGGTAATTGTGATTTGTCCTCTCAATATGTAGGTCGAGTTTACGAAGCGTTCGCTATAACTAAATGCATTGTTTTAAAAATCCCAAAAATAGCACAAATATCGATATATTTCTAGTTCTTTAAATACCTTTATATGCATCATATATTTTTTCCTTATACACTATATGGATTTCAAAATCATTTTTAGATTTTATTTTTTTTTTTTATATGTTGTGTTAGTACTGTATGTAGAACTTATAGGTGCCTTCAATCTTCACAATAATAATAAAATGTAGACTATTTTTTTTATTTTATAATAAAGGACTATAGAAATGCCTCAAATATGGGTGCGGCATGTTGCCGCCAGTTTTCGCGCCAGCGCAGTTCTTGAAACTGTTGCAAGCTGCGTGCAAAGCGTGCTCGTGTCTCAATAATGCTTGGATTATTTGGGAATAGCTCGAACCAAATGCGTAGCTGTTCCGCCAGCTCTATGTGATCGTTAAAAACGAAACCATTCTCACCATGCTTCACCAGTTCGTTAAGGCTGCAAGTAAATATAATGAAAGATAAATATAAATTGAAATAGAATAGGTTTTTTTTATACCCTGTACCCATTGAAAATGGGTAACAAAGGGTATATTAAATTTGTGCAAATGTGCTTAACAGGCAGAAGGAGGCGTGGCAGACCCTATAAAGTATATATATTCCTGCTCAGGAGCAATAGCCGAGTCTATTTGGCCATGTCCGTCTGTTTGAACGCAAAGAACTTTTAAACTATAAGAGCTAGAGTCACCAAATTTGGTATGTAGGTTCCTATATAGCGTACTATGTTCGAGTTTATTGCCACGCCCCGTTCGCCCACAATACGCCAAAAATATTTTGACGCTTCTCATATCTCAGCTTCTATAACCACTAGAGACTTGTAATTTGGAAGGGAATACATTAAAGTATCAATTTTAAACAGTCCTGAAAAAATGGTATCAAAAAATTCATTTTCGTGATTAAATCAATGGGCGGCAGCTGATCAACGCAATGCTTTCATATATGTTGTGTAAAAACACACATGCAAACGCAATATCGAGCCAGTTGAGTGAGCGATGCGAGTGCGAGCGAGAGAGCAAGCGCGTAGCTCGAGCTGTTTCATCACAATTTTTTTTCGGTACATAGCATAAGTACAGTTGTATTTTATTCAAGGGTGCCGGGTATTTTACTATCGGACGCACACACCTGTAGCCTTCCCTGCTTGTTTTGTTTTTTTTTTTTTAAATTCTTGCAGAGGATTAAAAACTTGTTAATCTTGGCCAAGAGTTTTAAAGAGGCATAATAGACATGACAGACCATGATCCAAATGTCTGTCCGTTGGTTTCAACTCAAACTATTGTCATTAGAACCGTCGGACGAAAATTGAGTTTTTGTATAAAAAGTTTTGTTTTTCTATTGCAAGGGTATAACATCTTCGGTCTGCCGAAGATAACTATCGATATATCGATAAATATTACAAAATCAGCTGATGGTTGTATGACCGTTCACTACGAAACTTACATATTAACATTTTCCATTACCACTGCCATTTTGAGTATAACAGCGCTGGTTAACATATGCTTTGCTAAGTGCCTTTTTTTTGAAAAGTTTAAATGTCGGCTCAATGTTGATGTGTTCGGACGTATCGGCGTGTAGTCTGCAGAATTTCTTTGCTCTAGTGCGTGTGTGCTCAAGCTAGCCCAACTGTGCATATGTTTATGTTGTGTATTTGTGTGAGTGTGTGTGTGTTATTTACTGAATAACCATTTAAAAATAATATACAAATTAAAAATAACAAAACAAATGCTTTGAAATGCATACTAAGTGTCAAGTGAAGGGCTAGATCATAAATAAAAATAATACAAAAAAAAATTTTTTAGAGCATTGCTAAAGCGCGACGGTTAACGGTAAACGCTCTCCGTATTTGTTGTTGTCTCTCTCTCTTGTATGCGGCAATTTGCCGGTAAGTGAATATAACACAAAGAACAAAAACAAATAGCATAAGAGAACGTAATTTGTTTTGGTATTTTGTACATTTTCGCCGGCAAAACAAAAACGACCGCCTAAAACACAACAACATTTACCACAACATTTTACTTAATTTTTTTTTGACATCCCCTCAGCAGGATAAATTGGCGTCGTCGCCGTCGCCGTCGCCGTCGCGTTCTCGTCCTCGAAATGTTGTTAGTCAAAACGTAAAATGTCAATTTACTTTGGAAATTTGTATGAAAGTCTTTATATGTGTGTTATGCATGTATGTGTGGTTAAATGTTTTTTTCTGTCTGCAGCATTAGATAAGCGGCATGGTTTTTCTCTATAAATTTAAATAACTTTTCTATTGACTTTTTACCGATTTGACAATTTGTACATTTTGACTGTTTTTTTCTGTGTATGTATGTATAACGTCTAACGGGATATACGCGCCATGTTACGATTGAGTACACACACACACACAGAAGCACATAGTTTATCCCATTAGAAAACTGTCTGCGGCGTCTGCGTCGCCAGACGAGACACAAGCATCATTCTGATATCCCCTTACCACCCCCTACCTGGCACAAGTGTCTGCCG
>JBAMBR010006675.1:0-11677 GCA_037044475.1 Zaprionus obscuricornis | reverse complement strand
ATTGTTGTTGTTGTATGTTTGTTTTGTTTCGTTTGCTGTGTTGCTTATGCTGGCATGTTTTATTTTGGAGTTATTTTTGTTTTTTTGTGCAGCTTTCGATTTGTGTGTAGATTTCGTGCACATTTATCTTGGGGCAGCTTATGGCAAAAGTTATGAAATATGCGCACGAGCATCGCACAAATTGTCTATGAGCTCACAGTTTTGCCACATGAGGCATACAGTGGGAGATGTGTACCCAGAAAAAAAAAAACAAAAAAACAAAGAGAGAAAAAAAAAACTGAGACTCTAGAACTGCAAAGTTATATGGGGAAGTGGCAAAACTGGACTCTTAACTCTTGCCACTGTTACGAGCGCGCGCGTTCTTGCAACAAATTGTCGAAAAAGCTGTTTTTTATGACTGTCCATCCACACTCATTCAGATTCACATTTACACTTATACTCACACTCATACTCACACTCACACACTCCTACATACATACATAAAGTCTTTACATTCTATTTCTCATGCATGTCGTGACGTGTAAATATACTTGATAACACTTGATAACACTTGATAACACTTGATTTTTCATCTTTTTTTTCAGTTTTAACCTGAAGAACTTACAATTTCTTCGAATGTTAAACTGATTATACAACAGATGTTTGAATCCTTAGAAATATCACAGGAAAAAACTAATTGAATTCTTGTAAAATATTTTAATAATTTCTATGCAAGTTTTTATTTTTCCATATTTTTTAGATAGCGACTGAATTTTTGGAATTAATTAAAATTTTTTAAAATTATTTAGACGCCATTCTGATAAGAAAAAAAACCTCAATATTATGTTTCATATATTTCTTAATAATATCAAATAACATATATTTCACTTGGCAATTCATGCTGCACATTTTATTCCTTTTCCAGCTTATAATATCTCTAAATTGTTCATACATAAACTTCTAGTTTGTATTTCCCTTGAAATAGAACACATCGGACCACTTTATCCTACAGCTGTCAAAATAACCAATGGCTCAAAAATAAAAGCATAAAATTTCTAGTAAATAATTTTTATGTAAGCCTGCAAAGTGTATAAAAAATTCGGCATGCTGTAAATAACTTTTCTTTGTAGTTACTATTTTTTGGCGCACAGCAGCCAAAAGTAATTTTGATAAGCGCAGCAAGCAATATGTGATAAAAGAAAAAAGGAAAAAAAAATTGTTATGCCTAGAAATAAACACATGGAATAAGAATGTGTGTGTGTGTGCGTGTGTGTGTATATGTGTGTGTGTTAAAATTAAATAAAATAAAATTAAATGTATATAAAATTAGGTTAATGCTTGGCAAACAGCAGCAGCCAGCAGCAGAACCAAAAATTCCAACGGCCCTTTTTTTTTTTATTTTATTTTATTTTATTGTTATGTAGATGAGGCAACATACAGCGAGCAAAAGCATCCTAACAATGTGTCGTCCTGCAGGACCACAACACACACAACAAAAAAAAAAAAAAAATGAAACGCACTTGCACGCATTTACCATATACACATACGTAACACCAAGCTGCTGTTCCTGCCCCTGCCCCTGTCCCTGTCCCCGTCCCTGCCTCCTGCCACAGACTCACCAAAAACATGCGACTTAAACAGGACTTATGGTTATCTGCGCATTTTATGGATATTGCGTTCAACTTGCCAAGCTTGCTTTGGCCTGCTTTCCAATGTGCCACACCACATATACCCCACCCATTAATATCAGACAAGAATAAATGAAGTTACTTGCCCCATGCCATATGTTTGTTAAATGTTCTATGTAAATGTTAAGAAAGCACTTTAATTTCAGCTTCCCTTCCCCACTCCCCTCCCACACACCAAATTTGCAACTGAAACTGAGACTTGAATTAAGATTGAGACTGTAACAGTAACTGTAACTGTGACTGTGACTGCCACTGCGAGTGTAAGTTTGTTAGCTGTTGCCTTTAGCGGCAAGGCAAGACATTAATTTAATGGCAAGACAAGAAAATGGAAATGAAAGTGAAAGTGAAAATATGCGTTCCGCTGTGAGCTGTGCGTGTAGTGAACTTGGCGTTTTGCGTTTTACTGCTTGTTGGGTTTTTGAGGCAAAACCAATTAAAAGCAAATAAAAATCCAAAGACTGAAAGAGACACAGATAGAGACAGATATAGAGGCAGAGATAGAGGCAGAGATAGAGGCAAAATTATGAACTGTTTTGTATGGAAAAATGCAACGCAACGGAATAATTCCCAAAAATAAAATGTACATGGGATGCTGTAGGCAGCGTGAGTTAAGCCTAGTTAAGCCTACATGCATGCAACATGCCGTATGTTGCAGTATACGCTGCTATATGCAACGTGCAACATAGAAACTAAAAACTGCTGCCGCTCTTGCTGATGCTGCTGGTACTGCAACTCCGACAAACGTCGCGCCATTTGTCGCTCGAGCTAAGCCTACTTAAGCCCTAAAAAACAGCAGCAGCAGCAGTAGCAGCAACAGCAACAGCAGCAGCATCAGTCGAGCGGCTGTTCGATTTGACTTATGGGTTCATTTGCTCAACTGTCAGACTCACTGTCTCTCTCCCTCTCTCTGTCTCACTGTCTCTCTGTCTTTCCAGCAGCTATTTATAACTGCAAACGATGCGAGTTGTGGCAAGTAGTTGCAACATGGAAGAACATAAAGTGCGCTAACTATGCAACCAGCAAACCTAAAAATTCTTAATCTATAATCATCCACACTTTGCTCGATCAAGTGGCAGTGTGGCAGGTTGTGCTACCAATTGTGATAGCATCAAGTGTGCCACAAAGTTTTCTAGCTTAATAATTGACAGCAATTTCATGCACTGGCAGGCAACGCGTGTCGCTCAATTGTTTCATCTAAAATATGAACAAAACAAAAAATTTTTTTTTACTCAATTTTCGCGCGCTAGAAAAATGTTTTTTTTTGTTTTTCAATTTTGAAATACAATTGAAGCATGACGCTTCAAGCAAATTGCCTCGTGAGTTGCCTCATTACGTCAGTGAATTGTGGAGCAGCCGAAATGAAAGTGAAAAGTGGAAAGTCGAAATGAAATTGAGAAAAATTGGAAAAAGGAGAAGGAGAAATTGGAATAGAATTGCCTCGTGCGACGTGTTCTTCGAGGGATTAAGCAGCATGGCAGCACAGCTGAAGCGTAGCTCGTATTCAAAATTGTTGGAGGAGGGGCGGCTAGTTCATATTTGTTGTTCATTTACAAGTACAAACAAATATTATAATAAAGTAGCCTAAAAAAAGAGAGAAACAAAAAAAAAAAAAAGATTTCATGCTGGAACTACGCCTCACTGCATGGAACGTGAGTTTGAAGACAGGAAAAGACAACAGCAGCAGCAGCATCACGTGAACTTTACAGCAGCTGCTACTACAACTGCTGCTAAATATCCTCGATGTGCTAATGGGAAACAAATATACCGATGAATGAAGAATAATAAAAAATAAGAAAACAAAGTTATATTCTACGAATCGAAGTTGTCATTATAGCCTTGCAGTCTTTGAAGAAAAATTTTCATACAAAAACTCAATTTTCGTCAGACTGTTCCTATGATAGCTATATGATATGGCAGTACGATTTATACCAAATTTATATGAGACGTATATCTCATCACTAAATGCAAATCTAGTAAGTTTCATCAGGATAGCTTAACAAACAAAAAAATTTGTCATACAAAAACTTAATTTTTGGCTGATTATTCCTATGGCAGCTATATGATATAGTGTCTCGATTTATACCAAATTTATGTGAGGCGTGTCAATCGTCATTAAACTTAAGTTCTATAAGTTTCAATAGGATATCTTAACAAACAAAAAAATGTTTCATACAAAAACTGAATTTATGCACGATTGTTCCTATGACAGCTATATGATATAGTGTCTCGATTTATACCAAATTTATATGAGACGTATATGTCACCACGAAACTTAGATCCTATAAGTTTTAGACAGATAGCATAATAAATAACCAAGTTTTTAAACAAAATCTTAATTATGGACCGATTGTTCCTATGGCAGCTATATGATATAGTTGTACGATTTACACCAAATTTATATGAGACGTGTAAATCGTCAGTAAACTTAAGTTCTATAAGTTTCAGCCGAATAGTTTAACACACAAAGAAAAATCCTCATTTTGGGCCGATCGTTCCTATGGCAGCTATATGATATAGTGTCCCAATCCGTTCGGTTTCGACTTATATACAGCTTAGGGGCATAGGGAGTAAGTATAGCAAGTTTCATTGAGATAGCTTGGAGACTAGCTGAGATTAGCTTGGATTAAAAAAAACGGACGGACACCTAAAAATATTTTAAGTAAATTGCATATAAATTAAATTTAAAATAAAATTATTTAAAAAAATATTAAAAAAAATATTAAAAAAAATAATAATTGTCTTTCATATGTAAATCGCATATAAATACAATTTAAAATAATTATTTAATAAATATTTAAAGACGAAAAAAAAAAACAAAAAACAATTGAATTTTCATTTTAGGGAATTTCTTTATTTTTTTTTATTTAATTTTACTGTTATTCATTGGTAAATATAAAAATCAAAAATATTTCAATATTTAATACCAAATATTTGTCAAGTATTCAAGTGGCAAATAGCAAGTCGCAAGTCGCAAGTCGCAAGTTGCTGCCTGATGTGCCACACAAATCTCAAGTGCGTCCATTAAAATCGCATTCGTTTCGCCATTTTGTTGTTGTGTGTTGTACAACTTTTGTTTTGTGCTTTTGTCAAAAAACTTGAAGCATTCAACCCCCGCCATATACATGAACCAAACTGAACAAACCCCCAAAACATTGACTGTTACTCCCCCTCTGCCCCTTCCCCCTGCAAAAGTAACGTCGCAATGCCCCAACCAAAAGGCAGAATAAACAGAACACTCACAGCACGCCCATCCACCCCTTTAATTATGATTCAGTGCACACAAACTTTTGTTGCGTGCCTCTTACATTCATGTTGTTGTTGCTGTTGTTGTTGTTGTTCACTTTCTGTTGTTGTTATTGTTGTTGCTGCTGTTGTCCTTTTGTGCTAACTTTTCAATTCCTAATTATAATTAGAGAATCGGTTGTGTTCATAAATATTAAAAAGGGTCGTCGGTGGAACGTAGAACGTACTATGTAACGTCCCACAGTGCTTCACTTGTATCTCCATAGTCTCCTCCTGCTGCTGCTCGCTCGACTGCTGGCAACGACATTGCATGAATAATTAACTCAAGTCTTTATAAGAAGAGCGCCATTGCCATCGTTTCCCTTCCGCTCATGACTTACTGGCGCTCATTTGCCATGCGCCATTTTGTTTGGCAACAGTGAAACAACAACAATGCCAACAACAACAACAACAACAATGAAAATGACAAACAGTTATACAAAGACGTGTGCGACAGCGACACGTCATGAATTTACTTATGAATATTTGCATTTTTAATGTAATTTGTGCGATGCGCTTGTAACTAAAATGTATGAAATTACTTTACGCCATTTGCCATCAATAATTCGATATGCTGCAGATAAGCTATATGCGCTTGCATCAAGCTGTTTCAATAAATACAAAAATAATTAATTTTTTAAAATAATTTCAAATGAAATTTCAAATTAACGGCTGGTTTGAAACTCGACTTTATGTGCGTTAACTATGCCATGCTGAAACTAGCAAATACACAAACCATTGCAATATTCGTTCAGTTGACAATTTTTAACATAGCTAAAACATAAACCAATATATGCAGTATAACAGCCAAGACACAAGCCGTTTGATTTCACCATTAACCGCATGATTTGTGACTTGGCTAAACAAAAGTTGAATTTAAAATTCAAATTAAAGTTTTAACAAATTTCTTTATTTATTATAATATTCAATAGAAAATAGTATTATAAATATTTATTGTTTTTTGTTTTTGTTTTTGTATATTTTGCATATTTTATATAAAATAGTTTGAACCAGTTTTAGAATTAGAATTCATGGCCATAATAATAATATAAAAAAAACACACACATTATTCGCATTTTACTCGATTACATTTAGAAGAATCCTAGTTAATCGCATACTAGCTATCTATGTGTATGTGTATATGTTTGTATGTGTATGCGTATGTGTTGGTGTATGTGTGTGTGTGTGTGTGTGTGTGTGTTTGTACATAAATAACAATATTGCCTGAATGCTACAACTAAATATTAGTTACATCCTTAATGCGCCTAAACTATATACACTAGAACCACAATCAGTCCATACGCTATCCCTCAGGCAAGGACAGGTGCACTGCAGCCATTGTTTAGACGATACTCAGCATAGACAAGACCCGTATTGTGCCAATGATAGAAGGCGCCAACAATGATCAGATGCCACCAGTTATGCGAGTGTCCAACAAAATCAACTTTACCATTAAGCCAACGCTCTGGAATCTTGGCGGCATAAAAAACAAATGCCACCAGACAGAGCAAATACATGATGACAATACGTGGCACCATTAAACCGACTAGCTCATGCTCTAAGCCACCCATTGCCACAGCCCAATGACCCAGCGGCAAGATGCCATATGCTGACCATAAAAGTAGCACAGCAACTTTTCCATTCATGGAGACATTCAATTTGGGTATCTGCACGGCAATTGCCAAACCGAACATGCCCAACGCAATGGTCGAGTATAAAGTACGTAAAAACTATAAAATAAATTAAAATATTAATATATATATATATATAAATCTATAACTATATAAATTATATACTTACCGTATGACACCAGAAAGCATAGTACATTCCACTTATATAAATGGCAACGAGAGACAACGAAATGCCAAGAAAATCAACTGATAGAAAGAGCTCATAATGCTCTTCAGATTTGCATGAGAATATATGATATATGGAGGACATGAACATGCATAGACAGAAACAAACGAGCAGACAGACGACCAGCACTTGATCGCTAATCTCAGCATGTTGACGCAGAAATTGAAAATCGAAGATAGTCAAGCCAATGAAGAGTATACAGCCGGCCAAATGACTCCAGATGTTGATCTAAAAAAAAAACAAATTCCAGAGCATAATAGTTTAAAAAAAAATGTGTAAAAAGCTTTAAGCTCAACTTGAGCTTTAGATTAATCTTACAATGACATTACAAACAAACAGCTTTAAAGCTCTACGAAATGTTTATAAATTTATATTAATATTATACAAAAATCCTTTAACATTTTGGATGATTAATTAAAAAGAAAATTGATTATTAATATTAATATTAATCAGTATTAATATTAATCAAATTCTTACCATCTCATGAATCATACAAAGACTTTACAAACAAACAGCTTTAAAGCTCTACATAATGAATAATAATAATAAAAAAAGCTTTAAGCTGATGTTAAGCTTTAGATTAATCTTATAAAGACATTACAAACAAACAGCTTTAAAGCTCTACGAAATGATTTCTAAATTTATATTAATATTATCTACAAATTAATCCTTTAACATTTTGGATGATTAATTAAAAAGAAAATCGATTATTAATATTAATTAATATTAATATTAATCAAATTCTTACCATCTCATTAATCATACAAAGACTTTACAAACAAACAGCTTTAAAGCTCTACAAATTAATTATAATAAAAAAACTTTATGTACGTATTGAGCTTTAGATTAATCTTACAAAAATATTACAAACAACCAGCTTTAAAGCTCAACGAAAAATTAATAATAATATTATAGAAAATTTCATGTTCTCAACTCTCACCAATTAATCCTTAAACATTTTGCATGATTAATCCAAAAAGAAAATTGATTAATATTAATCAAATTCTTAGCATCTCATTAATGGTACAAAGACTTTACAAACAAAACAGCTTTAAAACTCTACATAATGAATAATAATAAAAAAGCTTCATGCTCATGTTGATCGTTAGATTAATCGTATAAAGACATTACAAACAAACAGCTTTAAAGCTCTACGAAGTATTAATAATAATGATAGTAATATTATAGAAAATATCATACTCTCAACTCTCACCAATTATTCCTTTAACATTTTGCATGATTAATCCAAAAAAAAGTCGATTAATATTAATCAAATTTTTACCATCTCATTAATAGTGCAAAGACATTACAAACAAACAGCTTTAAAGCTCTGCAAATTAATTATAATAATAAAAAAGCTTTATGCTCATGTTGAGCTTTAGATTAATCATACAAAGACTCTACAAACAAACAGCTTTAAAGCTCTACGAAGTATTAATAATTACCAATTATTCCTTTAACATTTTGCAAGATTAATCCAATATGAAAGTTGATTAACATTAATTAAATTTTTACCATCTCATTAATCGTACAAAGACTTCACAAACAAACAGCTTTAAAGCTCTTTAAATTAATTATAATAATAAAAAAACTGTTAAGCTTTAGATTAATCTTAGAAAGACATTACAAACAAACAGCTTTAAAGCTCTACGAAGAATTAATAATAATATTGTAGAAAATTGCATGCTCTCAACTCTCACCAATTAATCCTTAAACATTTTGCATGATTAATCCAAAAAAGAAAGTTGATTAATATTAATCAAATTCTTACCGTCTCATTTGTCCACCAGAATATGCTCTGCAGGCACAATTTATTCGATAGGAATGTGCGATAGCCGCGTCGTATATACGGATTAAACTTCAAATGCGTTGGCGCCTGCGTTTTTTTTTTTTTTTTTTAAATAAAAAATAAAATAAAAAAGAAGAAAATGAAAAATCAATTGTTTTATTTTTTTTTTCTTTTAGTTGTTTTTTGTGTATTGCCACAAACATCATCGAATGCATATTGAACAACAACGACATTGAAAAATAAAACAGACACAAAAAAAAAGAACCTTTGGTTCATTTGGCCACGCGCCAAATTTAAATGTTCAAAGTCTCAATTACGCAATTAAACAAATGAAATGTAAATGAATTAAATGTTGAATTAAATGTTTTTATATTGTAATTAAAAGTTTTTAATTAATACATTGAAAGAATCGTGAAGCGTAATTGAGACTGAACATTTGTTTGTGGAAATAAAAAGGTCTTTTATGTCAATTTTAAGTTCAATGATGGTAATATACATTTAATTAATGTTTATGGCACTTCATATTGGATTAATCAACTAAAAGTAAAGAAAAAACTGAAAACAATTAATACTTCGTAAGCTTAAAGCTTTTTTTTTTTATAGTCTTTGTATGATTAATCTAAAGCTCAACATGAGCATAAAGCTTTTTTATTATTATAATTAATTTGCAGAGCTTTAAAGCTGTTTGTTTGTAATGTCTTTGCACTATTAATGAGATGGTAAAAATTTGATTAATATTAATCGACTTTTTTTTGGATTAATCATGCAAAATGTTAAAGGAATAATTGGTGAGAGTTGAGAGTATGATATTTTCTATAATATTACTATCATTATTATTAATACTTCGTAGAGCTTTAAAGCTGTTTGTTTGTAATGTCTTTATACGATTAATCTAACGATCAACATGAGCATGAAGCTTTTTTATTATTATTCATTATGTAGAGTTTTAAAGCTGTTTTGTTTGTAAAGTCTTTGTACCATTAATGAGATGCTAAGAATTTGATTAATATTAATCAATTTTCTTTTTGGATTAATCATGCAAAATGTTTAAGGATTAATTGGTGAGAGTTGAGAACATGAAATTTTCTATAATATTATTATTAATTTTTCGTTGAGCTTTAAAGCTGGTTGTTTGTAATATTTTTGTAAGATTAATCTAAAGCTCAATACGTACATAAAGTTTTTTTATTATAATTAATTTGTAGAGCTTTAAAGCTGTTTGTTTGTAAAGTCTTTGTATGATTAATGAGATGGTAAGAATTTGATTAATATTAATATTAATTAATATTAATAATCGATTTTCTTTTTAATTAATCATCCAAAATGTTAAAGGATTTTTGTATAATATTAATATAAATTTAGAAATATTTCATAGAGCTTTAAAGCTGTTTGTTTGTAATGTCTTTACGATCAAAATGAGCATGAAGCTTTTTTATTATTATTATTCATTATGTAGAGTTTTAAAGCTGTTTTGTTTGTAAAGTCTTTGTCGATTAATGAGAAGGTAAGAATTTGATTAATATTAATCAATTTTCTTTTTAATTAATCATCAAAAATGTGCAATATTTAATATTATTATTAATACTTTGTAGAGCTTTAAATCTGTTTTTTTGTAATGTCATTGTAAGATTAATCTAATGCTTTTATACACCTTTTTCTTATTATTATGCTCTGCAATTTGTTTTTTTTTAGATCAACATCTGGAGTCATTTGGCCGGCTGTATACTCTTCATTGGCTTGACTATCTTCGATTTTCAATTTCTGCGTCAACATGCTGAGATTAGCGATCAAGTGCTGGTCGTCTGTCTGCTCGTCTGTTTCTGTCTATGCATGTTCATGTCCTCCATATATCATATATTCTCATGCAAATCTGAAGAGCATTATGAGCTCTTTCTATCAGTTGATTTTCTTGGCATCTCGTTGTCTCTCGTTGCCATTTATATAAGTGGAATGTACTATGCCTTCTGGTGTCATACGGTAAGTCTATAATTTATATAGTTATAGATTTATATATATATATATATTAATATTTTAATTTATTTTATAGTTTTTACGTACTTTATACTCGACCATTGCGCTGGGCATGTTCGGTTTGGCAATTGCCGTGCAGATACCTAAATTGAATGTCTCCATGAATGGAAAAGTTGCTGTGCTACTTTTATGGTCTGCATATGGCATCTTGCCGCTGGGTCATTGGGCTGTGGCAATGGGTGGCTTAGAGCATGAGCTAGTCGGTTTAATGGTGCCACGTATTGTCATCATGTATTTGCTCTGTCTGGTGGCATTTGTTTTTTATGCCGCCAAGATTCCAGAGCGTTGGCTTAATGGTAAAGTTGATTTTGTTGGACACTCGCATAACTGGTGGCATCTGATCATTGTTGGCGCCTTCTATCATTGGCACAATACGGGTCTTGTCTATGCTGAGTATCGTCTAAACAATGGCTGCAGTGCACCTGTCCTTGCCTGAGGGATAGCGTATGGACTGATTGTGGTTCTAGTGTATATAGTTTAGGCGCATTAAGGATATAACTAATATTTAGTTGTAGCATTCAGGCAATATTGTTATTTATGTACAAACACACACACACCAACACATACAAACATATACACATACACATAGATAGCTAGTATGCGATTAACTAGGATTTTTCTTTTAGTTAACTTCTCTAAATGTAAACAAGTAAATTGCGAATAATGTGTGTGTTTTTTTTTTATTATAATGGCCATGAAGAATTCTAAAACTGGTTCAAACTATTTTATATAAAATATGCAAAATATACAAAAAGAAACAAAAAAAAAACCAATAAATATTTATAATACTATTTTCTATTGAATATTATAATAAATAAAGAAAAATGTTAAAACTTTAATTTGAATTTTAAATTCAACTTTTGTTTAGCCAAGTCACAAATCATGCGGTTAGTGGTGAAATCAAACGGCTTGTGTCTTGGCTGTTATACTGCATATATTGGTTTATGTTTTAGCTATGCTAAAAAATTGTCAACTGAACGAATATTGCAATGGTTTGTGTATTTGCTAGTTTCGGCATGACATAGTTAACGCACATAAAGTCAGAGTTTTA
>JBAMBR010006674.1:0-11282 GCA_037044475.1 Zaprionus obscuricornis | reverse complement strand
TGCGTTTTATTTTTATACCGCTTCCATTATTTCTTTAGCTTCTATGATTGAGCATATGTTATACACAAATGAATTACATTGTACAATCCATTGCCCAACTCTTAACTAAACATTTCCCATCTCTCTCTCTGTGTGTCTCTCTTTCTCACTGTTATTCTGTCACTCTATCTATATGTCCCTTGGCTCGTTAATCAACTCGCTCTCTTTACGTTGTTGTAAAAACATTCGAAATCCAATTGCAAATTATGCATTTATTATTAACAATTGTTGTCTGATTGCAAGGGCCACATACACACATATATGTATATATATATATGTATATATGTATATATATTTTGACGCTGTCCTTCAACAGGCCAGTTGCCCCAAGGGCCAGAACAAAACTCTGTCCAGTGCATGGGTAATTTGCGTGCATTTGTTTTCTGCCCCGACTCTAGTGTTCGCCCTGCTCCTGGTCTCAGAGGGCAGTAGTCAAACGTTTTTATATGGCAAACTGTTTTGAATATTGAAAACAGACAGCAACAACAATGGAAGAAACGATGAAATAACAACAACGGCACCAACACACAGATGAGAACTAAATGGAAATCGCAGTCGCAGTGGCAGTGGCAATCGCAATCGTAGAAAAGTGCCATGCATTTATGCAATTTTCACATTCAGAGTTGTTCGTTGACGCTACTTGGCACTCAAAGCCACTCAAATGCCAGGGCAAGGCACTCAATCAAATGCACTGTGCACTCTGCTCTGGCACTCTTTGTAGCAACCAGACTTATGTATACACACTCTTTCAGCACCCTAATGTCCGCACTATTCACATTCATAATCAAGTTGTATTGAACATTTGCAGTTAGCTGAATTTGTGGCTGCCATTATTCAACTGATTGAATCGTCAAAGAGCCGCAATGCGTTCATATTATCAATTCGACAGTCTATAAGTCAGTCACTCAGTCATTCAGTCAGTTAGACAGTTTCTCAGTGATTCGTTTATGCATTCATTCCCATTTGAACTCCACACTTAAGCGCCTTTACAACGAATCCCTCTAACCGAGTTGAAGCTTTACCACATTCTCATTCTCGTACTTCTCTCTCTGTCTCTTTTTCTCTGTTCCTGGCGGTTCCAAGCTCTACCCAAAAGATATCCTGATGATTCTACCTCACACACGTACGTCCATAACTTTTTATCATTTCTGTTAAAAAATATTACATGATTGGTCTGGGTTGGCTATACATACTAAAGGTGTGCTCAGGTTTCCCCATTCGAGTTAGTTTATTGAATATTCTATAAATAAAACGTATTTCAATTTTCACCAAAACTCTGAACTGCGCTGCCGTAGAGTATGAAAAAATATGTTTTAGTGCTTCTAGTAAAATAGCTAATCCGATCACGTCGACTATTTCTCCCCGAACGGTTCCACTGCTTTTACTCAGAGGATAATGCAAGGCATATGCAAATCAGCTGACAACGTCGTGTGGATTGCATTTGAGTAGTGTCCATTGAGGTTATGTATAGTTTATGGATTAAAAATGAAAGATGGGATTATGCACGTTAGCTAGAGTAAATTGCATATTTGAGTATGGTTTACATTCAAAGTATTTCAATACATAAATATACATTAGAAACATTTCCTAAGCTCACTATCAAGCATATTTTTTTGACAGAATCTTAATATTTCCGTGGTAATTGAAATGCCGGCTGTGTTGGTCGAGTGGGTAAACATGTATCCTTTAATCAACAAGTCGTGGGTTCGATTCCCACTCAGGTCTGGAAATGTCATACGAAAAAGAAAGATTTTTCGTCATTTACTTATCTCCTCGCATGAATACACGAGGTTAAGTTACTAATATTATATAGCGTAAACTGTGTTGTTAAGATACTAATATTGATTGTATGGGTTCAGCACTTAATAAATAAATAACTTTTTTTTTTTTAAGTAATTGAAAATTGTTATGTACAAATAAAAACAATTTATAACTAAGATATATATTTACTCATTGAAGATATTATATAAATATTTTATAAGATTTAATCTGAAAAGTACAGTCAACATAGCTTTTTCTTTCATAGACTATTCCGCCACTTCGCTGCAGTCACAAATGTGACAATGGCAATGGTAAATAACTTGTCAACGTTACCTGGAAAATGAATAAATTTCTTTTACAACACTGGCAGCTGTCAAAAGCGAACGAGAAAGAAGAGACTTTGAAAAAGAGGTAGCTTCAATTAACGCACTGCAGACACACACACACACACACACACACACTCACACACACATATACAAACACACGCTTTCTTGCGTTTTATTAAACGCATATGACACAACTGACAAGGAGAAGAACACCCAACACCTTCTCAACTACCTCCAACTTTCTCTTTATCTTCTCTTTCTATTTGTCTCTTTCTCTTTTCTTCTCTTGGGGCAAATGACATTAGCGTCATTTTGGTGCCGGTGTTTGGCTTCAGCGTCTATTTTGACTTTGTCATGGCGCCGTCTCAATGTCTGTGCAGCATTTTGGCAAACAATTTGCTAAGAAATATTTTTTAAAAGCAGTTAGTAGAGACGGCGACGGAGACGGAGTCAGAGTAAGGAATGAGGAGGGGGGTTCATGTTGAGCGTTGAGAAGCAAGTGTAGAAGCGTTTGACAACTGAGTGCCGGAGGTATAGTGGCTTCCAGTGTTGCTACTTCTGCATTTAGCTGTCAAAAGTGAAAGCAAAAAAAGAACTAAAAAGTCGTTCAGCCTTAAAAACCACACGTCTGCTGTACCAGCACATACCCCGTACCGCCACCCAACAATCACTCTTTGTACTCAGTTTTGGAGAACTTTTGACTGACAGCTGAAAAAAAATATAGCAGAAGAAATGCTTACATCGTGCCAAAATACTCACGGGATGTAGCCTAAAAACGCATGAAAATCCATACGGCACGAAGAATGTATTATGGGAAACAATCGTCTGTTCCAAGCTAAAGATAAAGACAGAGAAATATCTGCGTTGTTACGAGTGGGCAAACGTCTAAACGACACCACTAAAACTTTTGTGTGTATGTTTGTTTGCGTGCAAGGGGGATAGATAAGGAAATGGATGAAGAGTGGAGGATTGGGATAACATGAAAGACGTGGTACGAGTCGCTGTCGACATTGGTTAATGTAAAGTTTTTGCTGCAAGTCAGTTGTCACTTTGACAGCTCACGCATAGGTTGAAAAGGAGATGGAGATACACAACTAATAAGTACCGAGACCGCAACAGAGGAATACGCCAGATGAACTGCAGGATATGACAGCAGAGGGTCGAAAGAGAATGTAATCTTAGTTTAGTTATTGGCAGACACGAAACAAAACCAATTGCATGGATGGAAAATGGAAACAAATGCATTGAAGTACAATCTTGTGTATATATCAATTTAGGAAATTATATTAAGTGATGCGTGCAGCTCTTAAGATGATATCAGTCAAATATATCCTTTTATAACAAGTCAATAAAAATTATATATAACAATATAATAATATTCTTGGAGGTAAGCTGCTTGTAAATCTACGCATATTTATAAATTCATAACTGATATTATAGCCATTCCAAAGAACATGCATATATTATGTACATATAATATATGTGTACATATACTTAATTGAAGACAGTAACTACCAAAAGTGTTCTATTCAATGCCCAAAATATTGTTATTCCACTCGTGTAAAAGATAATGAAAAGACGTCTAGGTTAAATTTGCTTAAATTTCAAGCATTCAAATATTAATATAAATATACATACATATATACACATATATCGAATATGCATATGGAAATATATTTACAGATTTATATATATATATATATATATATATATGTAAGGATGCGTATCGTGGACGAGCACCCAAATGTAATAATGTTTTTTAATATATAGTTTGTTCATATATAGTACAATGGTATTAGTTAATTACAACTGTGATGAATTCGACTGTCACAACTGCGACTGTCACTCCTTATTTCGATAGATGGTAGGGTTGTCACCTGTTCTATGCCCGACCACTGTTTACATATATGCATGTAAAGATATATGTATTGTTAGTTTTATTTTTGTTTTTGTATATCTCCATAGATTTGACATACAATTCTGTTCAATTATGTTATTTGATACGTAAAAAAAAAAATAAAAAAAAATCGGTATGAAATTCAGAATGAAAAAAAGTATAGAAAAATATTTTTTATTTTTTGATTTTTGGACCACAGCGAAAATGCAAATATCGCACAAATTGATTTATTGAAATATTATTGATAGCATACTAATAGATAGACACAGAAATAAAGTGCATTCTTACATTGCTTTTCATGTGAACAACAAAATAATAAACCGAAAGTTGTTAATTCAAAAGTACTTAAAACCTTATTCAGAATTTAGAGTGTATTGAGTATATATACATATCCTATATCTAATAAAGAACATCATATGCCCTACGCTATTTTATTCTATATATTCTATATTTTAAGTGTGTTTTACATTTGTCGTGTGTTGTTCATTTTTCACATTTGTAATATTCGTTTTTTTCTTTTTGTTCCATAAATAAAATCTTGCATGTGAAGTGCGATGCAGCTTCTGTTGCAGTCGTGAATTAAGATTAATTAAACTAACGGTAACTGTAACTGTAACTAAAATCGCTACAACAATGTTTTTGAGGGCGGGGGAAGATGGTGCGGTGATATTTTGAGTTGGTATTGGACGTAGTACAATATTTTTGCGGTAGTTGACATGTGTGGGAAGTAGTACACAAAATAAATGTTTGTTTATGTGGCGCTGCAACCGGAAATTGCAATGTGAGTTATTCCATTGTTGTTGTTTTACTAGTTGTTGCTGTAGCGCGTAACTGTAAGCAAATACAAAATGGCAGCCATAACGGTGAATGTTGCTGACGCCAGAGAAAAAAATAGAAGAAGAAATAAAAAAAGCGGAGAAAACTATTCACCTAGCGATGCAAATGGTTGAGTTCATTCGCAGTTTATTTCGCTGTTCATTCGAAATTGTTAAGTGAATGGGTTTTTAGATGGGCTGCCATATGATACATTAGTTGAAGAGCTTCTGTTCCATCCCAAACAAAAAGCAGAAAGTAATAACTTTTGTTATATGTATATAGTATATATATTATATTTTTAGAATATGCGATATTTCTCTGTACTATATTGTCACATTGAAGCAATTCTTTTGTAATGTGCCCGGATATAGAAACATGCAGCGGAAATGGACAGAACAAAAAAAAAAAACAACAGAGATAGAGAAAGAAATGCAAGAAACACAGAGCTGACACAGACAGAGTTGCAATTTAATATTGTTAAGTTTAGTTCGCATCTGAAGAGAACAGAAGAGTTTTATTTTAGCAATAATCAAAGAATTTCAAAATTTGTTGTCCTGTTTCAATAGTTGGAGACTTTATTTACTTATTTATAAAAAAGGTATAAAGGTTGACTAACAAGAAGCTTACATATCATCTATGCACTTGATGTTGAAATTTGAATACACTCAAACCATTCACATGCAGCAATTGTGTTCAAGCATTCTTAGCCACCACCAAGTTATAACCATGGAATCTACCAAAGCTCTTTTAAGTACTCATATTATTTGCACATTTCACAAAGAAAAAAAGAAAATAAAAGAAAGAGAAACAAATGAAAAAAGTCAAGTGTGTTTATATATATATATATATATACACAACATCCAATCTCACACACACACACACACCTAGATACAGTAGTAAATTGCTTAAAGGTAACGGTAACAGTAGCAAACAAGCCCAGCTGCACATACATATGTACACACCACTATGCATAGATACATATACATATATAGATATATATGTATGTATGCACATATGTAGATATATGTACATACGTGTGTAGCTATAGTCATAGCTCACAGTCAGGACCACGTTCACGTCCTTGACAATCAATTCCCCGCGCACTCAATTAAAAACAAGTAATAAAGTTATAGTCGAGTGTGCTCGACTATATAATACTCGGTGCCCAAAGTTATATTATATATTTATTTTGCTCGTGCTGCGCACTCGCCAATTTTAAGTTAATATAAAAAAATTTAAAAAAATAAATCGGCTCGGGAATTGAACCACGGACCTCATGCACGCGAGTTCAACCCTCTAACCACTGAGCCACGCTCTTTACAAGTGTGAGAAACACTGAGTAAATGTTGCCGTCGTATGGGGTGAGAACAGCAAGCAAGCGTACGCCTCTCAAATTTTGAAATTTGAAATGTGTAAAACTTCCATGTTTATTATCCGATCTGTACCAAATTTGTACACAACGTCCAGATAAACATATTCTACCAAAATTCAGTGCTGCAGCTTTTCTGGGTTTGCTTAAAATCGTTTTTATCGATTTGTGGATGCGGATGGGGGCGCGGCAAAAATCCAAAATAAACTTGATCTGCCTGCAAACACTACAAACACTATGCAAGAAAAATTAAGTCTCTATCTCTTATAGTCTCCGAGATCTGTGTGTTCATACGGACGTACAGACGGACAGACGGACAGACGGACATGGTCCAATCGACTCGGCTGTTGATCCTGAGTCAGAATATATACTTTATGGGATCGGCCACGCCTCCTTATGAGTGTTACATACATTTGCTCTTGTCACTAACCCAATATACTCTTGGTACCCATAGGGCACCGAGTATAAAAATATGCACTGTACTTGCATACACACACTGAGAGAGAAAAAGAGAGACAGAGAGACTTATACACACATACAAATAAGTCAACTGCTGCAGGCATTGCAGGTTAACTAGTGTATTGGGGGAAAGAGCGGGCTTGGAGCGGTTACTGTTACGGGAATGAGTACTGCTCGAGGGGGGCCGCAGTTGCCGTCTGCATATGAATGAATATTCGAACATTCACTTTTTTTGCTGCTGTTGTTGCCAGCATAGAAGTTCATCAGCGAAAATATTGGCGAGAAAAAATGAAAGTCCCCCAACATTGCGATTGCTCATTCTATTGAAGGGTATATCAAATCCTTTGTTAAACTCGCAAATATAATATTTGTTCAATTAATTAGTATTTAGTCATTTAGGCTAATTCACATAGTCAATAAAGATCTTATGATATAAAAAAATAATCTATATATCATATGTTGTACTCAAATTCAAATAGATGATATTCTTTTTGAAACTTACATACATCTATTTTTTCTTACATTAGACATTCTCTTTATTTAAAACTCTGGTTTTATTTCTTTCCATATATAATATTTTGTGGATATTTTCTAAGCTTCAACTATGTATTTTAAGATGTAATGGAAACCTTTAATAGGGTATTTATGCATTGTCGGGCCATAAGGAATATTCTTAGCTTGTTTTTCTTGTTGCCATATTCCACGAAGCACGTAACCGTATTTGTATCTGTAAATCTTCATCTGTGTGTCTGTTTGTTTGTGTGTATTTGGATTTGAGCATCCTTGGGGTAATAGTTTTCCACGGTTTATAATTCCGCGTTTTTCGCCGCTATTGCTACTGTTGCTGTTTTTGTTGTTACTGTTGGTATTGTTGTTGTTGTTTTCGTATCTTGCAGAAATTTATTATTTACAGGAATTTTTTTTGCACGGTTCTCTTTTCTTGTTGGTGTTGCTTCGGTGCCGTCGCCTGCTGATGATTTGTGTGCTTGTGTGGTTGCCATATAAATATTAAAAATATTGCACAAATCCTCCACTCCCATGTGTCCATGTGTTCAGTGTCTTTCTCTTTCCACTTCTCCAACTTTTGCTCTCTCTCCCTCTGTTACCAATGTACGTTCTCTGTACTTGCTTAAGCGAAAAAAATAACCAAAAGAAAACTTGCGTTTAATAAATTTTTAAAAAGTGTGGCAGCACTGCCAAATGTAAAATAATAATTTTACAAAAAAATGCCGTACAAAAAACGGTCGGAACATATGAAATCATAACAATAAAACTGTGCTACCAGTTCTCCAAGATTCCTCTGCATTCTTCTTCCCATATTTCCCTAATTCCATCATAGCGACCCGCAGCAATCATAAACATTTATATCTCTGTGGTGTTTGCCTTAAAATTCTTATGTTTTACGTATGCATATATGAGATTTAAATTTTTACTTGGCTTTCAGTTTAATGTTTAATTTTGAGGTATATTCAGTGTTTCTTATATAAAATATATTTATATAAGGTAATCGTTGTATTTGATTCATCCACAATCTTCACGTAGTATTTGAATAGAGGAATAGTAGTTGCAACAGCATCCAGAACATTAATTCCAGCCGTGGTATCAAACTATCGATGAAAATAAGTTTTCATTCTTACTTTCCTTTATGTTTTTATTCAGTCGTTTTTACCAACTATGTAAAGTTGGATATTTTACGAGCTTTCCTTTTTGACTTGGCACGCGATTTTTCTCATTTGCATCCTTAATAACCTTCAAGTGATGCTCTCACCTCTCGTCTGTCTCTTTTGTTCAATCTTTATCTATATCTCTGTCTGGCTGTCTGACTAATTTATCTGATAAAAAAAAACTGTTCACTGTTTTTTATTGCTTCGTTCAATAATTAAAATAAATAAAATGTGCATTTTGCTGCCACAACAGGAATAGCCTCCAGGATACAGTACAGTACAAGGGGAAAGTTAAAGAACGTCGTGGCGAAGTAAGATGCGCATTAAGAATCATGGTGCATGTCTGATGAGTTAAGATGCGCTTAGTTGAGTGTTTGTCAATAGGTATAACATAAACTGCCTGACGGCAGAAGCAGGGATGGATGGATGAAAGGACCTGTAAAGCAAGTAACAAGTACGAAAATAGTGAGGTGGAGGTAAAGTGAAAAGTGTTTTTCGTTTTGATTAACGACGCTTCGTATGATTTTACGCGCACGAGCGGCGTCACACAAAAAAGGAGACCTGCAAGGATAATGCGTAGACGATGCTGCTATTCTATTGACAAAGGGCGGGCCAATCCTTTCCGCTCCGCTGGTGAGTGTGTGTGTTTGTGCGTCCTTATTTGCACAGCGTGAACGTGCGTACAGTGTCGCGTGTCGCTTGACGGACGAATGGTTGCTTTTGTGGTTGTCCTGGTCGTCCGGTTTTCCCTTTCGTTAAGTTAATCCTTGCCCGCTCAAATCAGTGCTGTTAGATCCGTTCAAATGTTTGCATTTCCAAAACAAAACAACAACAACATTTAACATCAACAATGGTGGCGTCAAGAATATGCCGCTTATCCAGGCATTTGATCAACAGCTGCCGTTGCTCAAGTCCCAGCTGACAATTCAAAGAGTTGGTAACATGCCTCCCATTTTCCTCCCACTATTATTCAGTCCTACAATGCACTTCGATTTTATGACCCTTTCAAGCTAATAAGCATAATTCACAACAATGTAAGAACTAGCCGCCGGCCGAACATCTACATCGAAGGTGCTTAAGGCATACAGCATATTTCAAAATAATATTATGCAAATTTTATTATTTTTATACGATAAACCGCAAAATTTCAACATTTAGTAACTGGCAAAATATATATAAATATGAGTATTGCCACATGGATTCGTCGACAGAAAAGGAACGTTAGCTATGCCTTCCCCCTTTCTCCAAACGACTACTGTTCGCGCATTTTTTTGCACGGTTATACTTACCATTATAGTGGACAATATATACTATTTACGAAAATTAACAGAATTGCATTGTGAAGTAATAGATATTAGAATAAAATATTCTAAGTAAAAATTAAGATGAATTGAAAATTATCTCCTCGTAGCGAAGATTTTATGACCTTGTAACTTTAAAAGAAAAGATTTAAAATTATTTTTAAATTTACAAATTTACAGACAAATTTCATCCAGAATGTCGACTCAGCTGTTCATATTGAACTGGAATATATATTTATTAATACTATTCATATTTTTTACAAAATTTATTTATATATAATAAGGAACAAAATAAAAACACTTTAAGTGCTGTAAGTATCTTTAAATATGAAAATAAAAAATATTATAAATATCAATATATGCAGTTCTCTATGAGCTATAATAATTCATATACTTAGATTATTTTTTCAAGTAATTTAATATCTTTTCTCTTTAATTTGAAGTTATCGACAATTGGAAATAAAAATATTCGTGCTTATCTGCCTTATCCTCGTCACATCTGAGCTGAACTTATAAGTTCCTAGCCGCCTCATAGAACATCTCATGCATATATGAAAATAATTTAATAATGTAATTATATTTCTTATTAGAAGAAAATTTTAGCTACAAAAGCAACAACAAACAAAAAAAATAAATAAAATAAAATAAAAAAGATAAAATGTAAAAAAAAAAACAGTGGAAAATCATAAACGCGCAAAGCCAAAGCAATCTGCCGTAATATATTGGCAGATGCTTTGGCTTTGCACTTTATGATTTTCCGCTGTTTTTTTTTACATTTTATCTTTTTTATTTTATTTTATTTATTTTTTTTGTTTGTTGTTGCTTTTGTAGCTAAAATTTTCTTCTAATAAGAAATATAATTACATTATTAAATTATTTTCATATATGCATGAGATGTTCTATGAGGCGGCTAGGAACTTATAAGTTCAGCTCAGATGTGACGAGGATAAGGCAGATAAGCACGAATATTTTTATTTCCAATTGTCGATAACTTCAAATTAAAGAGAAAAGATATTAAATTACTTGAAAAAATAATCTAAGTATATGAATTATTATAGCTCATAGAGAACTGCATATATTGATATTTATAATATTTTTTATTTTCATATTTAAAGATACTTACAGCACTTAAAGTGTTTTTATTTTGTTCCTTATTATATATAAATAAATTTTGTAAAAAATATGAATAGTATTAATAAATATATATTCCAGTTCAATATGAACAGCTGAGTCGACATTCTGGATGAAATTTGTCTGTAAATTTGTAAATTTAAAAATAATTTTAAATCTTTTCTTTTAAAGTTACAAGGTCATAAAATCTTCGCTACGAGGAGATAATTTTCAATTCATCTTAATTTTTACTTAGAATATTTTATTCTAATATCTATTACTTCACAATGCAATTCTGTTAATTTTCGTAAATAGTATATATTGTCCACTATAATGGTAAGTATAACCGTGCAAAAAAATGCGCGAACAGTAGTCGTTTGGAGAAAGGGGGAAGGCATAGCTAACGTTCCTTTTCTGTCGACGAATCCATGTGGCAATACTCATATTTATATATATTTTGCCAGTTACTAAATGTTGAAATTTTGCGGTTTATCGTATAAAAATAATAAAATTTGCATAATATTATTTTGAAATATGCTG
>JBAMBR010006673.1:0-13127 GCA_037044475.1 Zaprionus obscuricornis | reverse complement strand
TACATATGTATGTTTTTTTACTACTTTCATTTCTTTATTATAAAAAAATATTCACACACACACACACACACACACAGATACATATGTGCGCATAACGCCTGTCTACACGTGAAACGTGCTGTCAATAAAAGATTTGCATCGTACAACAAAATATAAAAATATATAAGAAAAAAAATAAAATGTTGTTGTAACATTTTGTAAGCATTTGTCGAACGTGATTTGAGTTAGTTATTGAGCATAAATCCTCTGCTCAGGTAACCGATAAATGCAAAAGCCTCTACACTAGCTTTCCCTCTGGCTCTATTTGCATCTCTCTATCTCTCTCTGACTCACTCACACTCACACTCTTAACTCTCTCTCTCTCTATCTACTATTTGTAGTCCTTGCTCGCAACTTGTTTGCTGAGATGCGCATATTTACGTGGCAAAACTGCGATTGGATTCCTTTAGTTGCTGCTTATGTTGCTGCTGTTGCTACTGCTGCTGCTGCTATTGCCTTTGCAACGAGCCCAACGAGCTGACTTTGTAGCAGCTTATGCAACTCCTCGACAAGAATACTTGATTTTCAAGCAATTTAAAAATTTCACTTTTCTCATCAAATGAATATTTTCGTAATACAGCAAAAAAAAATAAATAAAACTATGATAAATTCAACGAATTTTGCATACACTTACAAGCATGCAGAATCAATTTTTCATGCAAAAATTCAATTTAAATTATTTTATTTTAATTTTGTAATTTTCGTTCGCATGTGTTACAAACCTTTCTCTGAAATGTATATACTCTCTGCAAGAGTATAAAAATAATAATAATAAATGAAAAGAAAAATCTGAACTTTAATTCTTTCAGTTTTTTGTTTGCAATATATAAAGAATTTTTACTTGAAACTTATTCATTTAACTGTTACTGCAACTGCAACTGCAACAGCAACTGCAGCGTATGCAGCTGCCAATTTACTGAGACACAATGATTGAAGTCTCCGACATCTCTGCAATTGCTATATGCAATTTTTATTTACTGTATTGTATGGCACGTTCTTAATACCAATACTGCCATGTGGCTGCAGCCTTTACTACCCTTCACTTAACCATTTCATGCATTTAGCCTTCCATCAAATGTTAATTGCCGGGGCAAAGACTTTTAAATTGCACTTCAAAATTGTTGTGCGAACAATTTTATTTTTTTTTTTTTTTTTTTTTTACTACAATTGCGTCAACACCCACAAAAATTGCAATTTTTTATTTAAATATGTCTGCAAATATATATATATATTTTTTTTACTTCTTTTTTTTATTGTCAAATTGAATTTAATGCAACTGAAAAAAATAAAATAAAATAAATAAAATGAATAATTTTGGCAGCGTATAAAACTTAACGCACATTTTATACATTTACTACAACAAATTTATCAAATTGTTGGGCAAATTTATTTTTATTTTTTTCATTTCTCTCTCTCTCTTTGACTTTTTGGTTCGACTTCAATTAGCTGCATAAAGTTCAAGTTTCATTTTCAATTTATGCAATTTCATATTTTCATATTGCTGAGCGAGACCAACAGCCAAAACAGTAAAAAAAAAAATATAACAGACAAATAAAACAGAAAAACAAAAGAAAATAAAGCAAAGTATTATTCATAATCGTCGAAATGGCTTCCGAGTGCCAACTGTTTGGCCAAAAGCCAATGGATTATTATAGTATTCTCTCCAAAAGCCCATAAAAAGCAGACTCTCGGCCTTAACAGTCTCAGTTGATTGACTTGTTGCCCTTTCATGCTCACAATAATATGCAATAAAAATAATCTATTTTCCCATTTATTTATTTTATTTATTTTTTCCTTTTTTACGTATACTTCATTTTTTGTGCAATTGCAAAATATGCGTTAAAAAAAATAATATGTTGAAAATTATTAAATATTTTATACAGTTTTTTATTTTAAATATTTTCATTTCAAATTTTAATGAAATTTAAATTTTTCTGAATTTTTAAAATTCTTTTAAATTAATATTTTCAATTTTTTTATATTTTTTTTATGATATTTTCATATAAATAATTTCTTTCTTAGTTAAACAAAAAATATTAATAATATTTTAAAATTGTAAAAAATAAATAAAATATTTTTTTTATATTAAAATATAAATAAAAATAAAAAATATTACATATTTATAAAATTGAATAAAAAATATAAATTAAATTTGTTATTGCTTTGATTATTTATTAATAATCAATTCTCATTATTATATTCTTATTATTATTAAATGTGAAAATTAAATTGAAGCAATTTAAAATTTAAAAAAAAAAAGTAAAAAAATTTGTTTAAATATTAATTCTTTTTTTTTTAATATTTATAGCTTAAAAATTTTTAAAAATAATAAAATGTAAAAAAATATATTATAATATAAAATTGATAGCTTCCCATAGGAACAATTTTCTATGAAAAGTTTTTTTTTGTCTTCTATCAAATCTTCGGCCAGCCAGAGTTAATTTTGCTTTCTTATTTTCTTTATATTTTTGCGTTTTTAAAATTCTTATTAAATTCGAAAGTTTTTAGTTAAATTAATCTTGAATTTTTTCTTGTCTTTAATAACATTATAAAATAATATTTATATATAATGTAGAATAAAACAATTTAATGTTGTGCTTATTATTACAATTACAAAGAACAGTTAATAGACATTTCAAGTTTATGCAATGCCATAAAACAATTATAATACAGTAATAACAATTATCTACAGTGTTGACTAAGTGCAGCCACAAAAGGCATTTTATGCCGCCAGGCAATGGCAAAGACAACGGCAATGGCAACGACAAACGCAAGGATAAAGAAATTGTCAAACAGAAAGTGGAACGTAGCACAATATGAAAATACGAAAGAACGAATTGCAATTGTTGCAATTATGTCAGGCACATAAGGGCGAGTCCCACAGGAGTTTTTGTAAATGCCTTGGCATATGTCGCAGACAAAAAAGACAGAGAGACAGAGAGACAGACAGACAGACAGAGAGGCAAAAGAGTGTGAGAGAAGAGTAAGAGAAGGAAACAGACAGCACAAATAGACAAGCAATGCTCGCAATTATGCCAGCGCACAAGGACATCTATCCTGCTAGACTAGCGCCAGACCAGCAGATCCACAGTCAGAGTCAGAGACAGCGTCAGAGCCAAAGCTAAAGCCAAAGCCAATGCTAAAGCCAGAGCCAAAACCGAGCCAAGCCGTGCCGAGTCGAGTTAATGTTCTCGTTGTCATTGTCTTTGTCGTTGTTGTTGTTATTGTTGTTGCCTTCTGTTGTTTCTTTTGTTTTGAACTGCACATTTCTTGTTTATTGTGCCTGAGCATAACTTCTACATTTGCGTATTATAATTTGCATAAATTTCTTAGAGGCAGAAAGAGAGAGAGAATGAGAGAGAAGTAGAGAGAATGAGAGAGATTTGTGGCAGTTGAGTGTGCAAGTGTGTGGCAAGGTTAAGAGTTGGCGCACAAAACAATTTAATAACGAGCAGATACAAGTGACAAAATGAATTATGCTGTTATTCGAGCCGCTATGCATACAAACAAATAAACACACAGCACACACACACACACATATATATATATATGTGTTTAAGGAATAAAAAGAAGTTGCGGACTTGTAGGCATTTAGTGAGCATGTGGTGTGAAAGGATAATGTATTGTTGACTTGTTTTCTTGTCATGTCTGTGGTGTGAATGTTGACATGAAAATACAAAAAAAAAGAAAAAAGAAAAGAAAAATGAAAGAATTAATAAAGGAAATCGCTGGCAAAAAAAAAAATAAATGCAACACTAGACACAATCAACAGTCAACAAGCTGAAATTCAGTGGAATTTTTAGTAGTAGTAATGGCAGTCGAAATAGTAGCAAAAAGAGTAGTAAAAATAGTAGTAGCTGCAAAAAATCAAGTAGAGTAAGAAATGAAAATGTTAAGAGCTTTCATTATTAGCAAGAATATTGCAGATGAGAGTCTAGTTTTGTGTTGCAACAGACGGACAGACTGACAGACAGGCGTATGTTTATAAATATATTGCTATAGATGTCAATATTAGGCATATTGAATAATAAAAACAGAAAGAAAAAATAAATAAAATAAGAAAAAAAAAATCAAAAAAAAAAAATAAATTTAAAATTTACAAATCAATTTATATTATTTATATATATTATATATATTTATATATTATTTATTATTTTTATATATTTTTATTTTTTTTTTTTTTTATATATTTTTATTTACTTTTTTTTTATTTTTTTATATATTTTTATTTATTTTTTTTATATATTTTTATTTGTCTTTTTTTTATATATTTTAATTTATTTTTTCATTTACTTTAAAAATCATTTATTGAAAGTTATGTTGGCGCTTAACATAGTAGCAGGAGTATGTCGTGTAAATTAATGAAAATTATTTGTATTTGAGTTAAACTAATAAAATTACATTAATTGCCTTCTTAAGACAGCTGCCTCAAAAGTCTATAAAATCGATTGGAGGCAGTTTAATGATTTATATTTTAGTGAAATTATTAATACCTCTAATACCCAAGAGTGCCTTAAGACATTTATCATAATTTTATGAAATCTAAATTTAAATTTATAGAAAAATAAAAAAAAAAATGTAAATTATTTAAAATCTGATTTACCTTTTATCATTTTAAAGGTAAACTGCAATGTGAGCTTAAAATATTATTGAATTCATTTTCTTCAAGACTGTTGCATGTGGTGGGCATAAAAATAGTAGTTGTATTATTAGCAACTATTGTGAAGTATTAAAATTAAATTTTTAACTTGAATTTGTAGAACTTTTAAATAAAAATGTTTTATTTAATAAAAACCAAAAGAAATTCAATTCGACAAATATTTTATTATTTTTTTTTTTGACAAAATTTCATATTTAATTTGTATTTTTATCGTTTATTGCTTACAAAATACAATATTGTTTTGCAATGTTTTTTTTTTTGTATTTGTTTTTATTTTGAAAACAGGCAATAACAAAAAATAAAAGGCAGCAGAAGTAACCGCAAAGGAAACAAATTGACAGCAGCATTTTTCCATATGATTCAATTTCTTGGTCTCTTGGTAAATGTTTGTTGGCAATATAACGTATACGTAACATATACGCCCCGTAGCCACGATGATGTTGTCATTGTTCAAAATTGAAAAGAGACTGAGCAAGCAAGAGAGGTAGAGAGAGAGAGAGAGGTGACTGCTGTGCTGTGCACTGAAGAATGACAAGTTGTTGTGATTTAATGTACATATCAGTATTTGTACGTTTATATTGCTTTTCACTGACAACGTACCGCAAACTGCCGCAGAACCACAAACACATCACAAAGGAAGGCAACAGAGACTGAGAGATGGAAAGAGTGAGTGAGTGAGTGAGTGATGCTCGTTTTGCCCTTTTCTTAGCATCGATTATGCTTCGGTTTGTGTGCGATGGGCAGCCAGGCGTACAATTTGTTAGACGCCACAATGAACATTGATGCGATTGATTGAAAGTCAGCTGAAGAGATTAAATGCCATTGGTCTAAAAGTTGGAGATGTAGAATAAAATCAAGCAACATGTTCATATGCCTTCATTCCCGCCACCCCTTTAATCTTACACACGCCTACTTTACGCCCTACTACACATAATCTCCTGCTCTTTTTTTTTTTGCTGTCATGTCAACAAGTTTTGTGTTTTTTATTTGGGGTAAGCAGTGTAAGGGGGGGGCCAAACAATTTAAATTACAAAGCAAACTCAATAAAAATGTAAAAAAAAAAATAAATAAATAAATAAGAAAAAAAAAATACAACAAAGTTTTTGTCATGAAGGTTTAGTTTAGCCCTTGACATGCATAAGATATGGCATTATACGCATAGAAAGTTTTCTCAGCAAACAGGAAGCGAAAGTTTTTGTTCTTTTTTTCTTTATTTTTTCTTAGCCACTTGGCTTCTGCTTCTTCTTCTGTTCTTTCTTTTTTTGTTTATAAACAAAACAAATCGTTAACACCCCAAAAAAAAAAAAAAAGCTTCTATATCAGAAGAATATATAGAGTGGAAGCATCGCTTATTTATAAGCCTGTAAACAGATTTTATGAGCCTTCACAAACAACAGCAACAAACAGTGTAAAAGTTTTTCCTCTTCTGTTTTTTTTTTGTTTTTGTTTTGTTGCTGTTGTCTTTGCGTGTCTTTATCGATTTGCCATTTTTGCACATTTTCCACTTTTCAATTTATTAAAATGACCGTCAAAAAGCGTTTGGCGCAAAGTTTCAGCTTAACCTAAAACACTTTTTGGACAGTCGCCGACGAGTCGAGTGGGTTACCAACAACAACTTTACCCCCTCCCCTCCCCTCCCCCCAACAAAAGGGCCAAACAAAACTTTTGCCGTGGCATATATTGGCTTTATGTCGAACTCAATGTATGTGTCTCTCTCTCTCTCTCTGTGTGTGTGTGTGTGTGTGAATGTGCTTATGATTGCTTTGGATGCATCTTAAAGTTTTAACAAACATACAAAGTGAGTTAGAGATAGAGAGAGAGAGAGAGAGAGAGAAAAAGACAGCTTAATTTTGATTAGAGAAACTTTATCACAAAAACTTTCTCTAATCAAAATTAAGCTGTCTTTTTCTCTCTCTCTCTCTCTCTATCCATCTCTAACTCACTTTGTATGTTTGTTAAAACTTTAAGATGCATCCAAAGCAATCATAAGCACATTCACACACACACACACACGCAGAGAGAGAGAGAGACACATACATTGAGTTCGACATAAAGCCGATATTATGCCACGGCAAAAGTTTTGTTTGGCCCTATTGTTGGGGGGAGGGGAGGGGAGGGGGTAAAGTTGTTGTTGGTAACCCACTCGACTCGTCGGCGACTGTCCAAAAAGTGTTTTAGGTTAAGCTGAAACTTTGCGCCAAACGCTTTTTGACGGTCATTTTAATAAATTGAAAAGTGGAAAATGTGCAAAAATGGCAAATCGATAAAGACACGCAAAGACAACAGCAACAAAACAAAAACAAAAAAAAAACAGAAGAGGAAAAACTTTTACACTGTTTGTTGCTGTTGTTTGTGAAGGCTCATAAAATCTGTTTACAGGCTTATAAATAAGCGATGCTTCCACTCTATATATTCTTCTGATATAGAAGCTTTTTTTTTTTTTTTGGGGTGTTAACGATTTGTTTTGTTTATAAACAAAAAAAGAAAGAACAGAAGAAGAAGCAGAAGCCAAGTGGCTAAGAAAAAATAAAGAAAAAAAGAACAAAAACTTTCGCTTCCTGTTTGCTGAGAAAACTTTCTATGCGTATAATGCCATATCTTATGCATGTCAAGGGCTAAACTAAACCTTCATGACAAAAACTTTGTTGTATTTTTTTTTTCTTATTTATTTATTTATTTTTTTTTTTTACATTTTTATTGAGTTTGCTTTGTAATTTAAATTGTTTGGCCCCCCCCTTACACTGCTTACCCCAAATAAAAAACACAAAACTTGTTGACATGACAGCAAAAAAAAAAAGAGCAGGAGATTATGTGTAGTAGGGCGTAAAGTAGGCGTGTGTAAGATTAAAGGGGTGGCGGGAATGAAGGCATATGAACATGTTGCTTGATTTTATTCTACATCTCCAACTTTTAGACCAATGGCATTTAATCTCTTCAGCTGACTTTCAATCAATCGCATCAATGTTCATTGTGGCGTCTAACAAATTGTACGCCTGGCTGCCCATCGCACACAAACCGAAGCATAATCGATGCTAAGAAAAGGGCAAAACGAGCATCACTCACTCACTCACTCACTCTTTCCATCTCTCAGTCTCTGTTGCCTTCCTTTGTGATGTGTTTGTGGTTCTGCGGCAGTTTGCGGTACGTTGTCAGTGAAAAGCAATATAAACGTACAAATACTGATATGTACATTAAATCACAACAACTTGTCATTCTTCAGTGCACAGCACAGCAGTCACCTCTCTCTCTCTCTCTACCTCTCTTGCTTGCTCAGTCTCTTTTCAATTTTGAACAATGACAACATCATCGTGGCTACGGGGCGTATATGTTACGTATACGTTATATTGCCAACAAACATTTACCAAGAGACCAAGAAATTGAATCATATGGAAAAATGCTGCTGTCAATTTGTTTCCTTTGCGGTTACTTCTGCTGCCTTTTATTTTTTGTTATTGCCTGTTTTCAAAATAAAAACAAATACAAAAAAAAAAACATTGCAAAACAATATTGTATTTTGTAAGCAATAAACGATAAAAATACAAATTAAATATGAAATTTTGTCAAAAAAAAAAATAATAAAATATTTGTCGAATTGAATTTCTTTTGGTTTTTATTAAATAAAACATTTTTATTTAAAAGTTCTACAAATTCAAGTTAAAAATTTAATTTTAATACTTCACAATAGTTGCTAATAATACAACTACTATTTTTATGCCCACCACATGCAACAGTCTTGAAGAAAATGAATTCAATAATATTTTAAGCTCACATTGCAGTTTACCTTTAAAATGATAAAAGGTAAATCAGATTTTAAATAATTTACATTTTTTTTTTTATTTTTCTATAAATTTAAATTTAGATTTCATAAAATTATGATAAATGTCTTAAGGCACTCTTGGGTATTAGAGGTATTAATAATTTCACTAAAATATAAATCATTAAACTGCCTCCAATCGATTTTATAGACTTTTGAGGCAGCTGTCTTAAGAAGGCAATTAATGTAATTTTATTAGTTTAACTCAAATACAAATAATTTTCATTAATTTACACGACATACTCCTGCTACTATGTTAAGCGCCAACATAACTTTCAATAAATGATTTTTAAAGTAAATGAAAAAATAAATTAAAATATATAAAAAAAAGACAAATAAAAATATATAAAAAAAATAAATAAAAATATATAAAAAAATAAAAAAAAAGTAAATAAAAATATATAAAAAAAAAAAAAAATAAAAATATATAAAAATAATAAATAATATATAAATATATATAATATATATAAATAATATAAATTGATTTGTAAATTTTAAATTTATTTTTTTTTTTGATTTTTTTTTTCTTATTTTATTTATTTTTTCTTTCTGTTTTTATTATTCAATATGCCTAATATTGACATCTATAGCAATATATTTATAAACATACGCCTGTCTGTCAGTCTGTCCGTCTGTTGCAACACAAAACTAGACTCTCATCTGCAATATTCTTGCTAATAATGAAAGCTCTTAACATTTTCATTTCTTACTCTACTTGATTTTTTGCAGCTACTACTATTTTTACTACTCTTTTTGCTACTATTTCGACTGCCATTACTACTACTAAAAATTCCACTGAATTTCAGCTTGTTGACTGTTGATTGTGTCTAGTGTTGCATTTATTTTTTTTTTTGCCAGCGATTTCCTTTATTAATTCTTTCATTTTTCTTTTCTTTTTTCTTTTTTTTTGTATTTTCATGTCAACATTCACACCACAGACATGACAAGAAAACAAGTCAACAATACATTATCCTTTCACACCACATGCTCACTAAATGCCTACAAGTCCGCAACTTCTTTTTATTCCTTAAACACATATATATATATATGTGTGTGTGTGTGTGCTGTGTGTTTATTTGTTTGTATGCATAGCGGCTCGAATAACAGCATAATTCATTTTGTCACTTGTATCTGCTCGTTATTAAATTGTTTTGTGCGCCAACTCTTAACCTTGCCACACACTTGCACACTCAACTGCCACAAATCTCTCTCATTCTCTCTACTTCTCTCTCATTCTCTCTCTCTTTCTGCCTCTAAGAAATTTATGCAAATTATAATACGCAAATGTAGAAGTTATGCTCAGGCACAATAAACAAGAAATGTGCAGTTCAAAACAAAAGAAACAACAGAAGGCAACAACAATAACAACAACAACGACAAAGACAATGACAACGAGAACATTAACTCGACTCGGCACGGCTTGGCTCGGTTTTGGCTCTGGCTTTAGCATTGGCTTTGGCTTTAGCTTTGGCTCTGACGCTGTCTCTGACTCTGACTGTGGATCTGCTGGTCTGGCGCTAGTCTAGCAGGATAGATGTCCTTGTGCGCTGGCATAATTGCGAGCATTGCTTGTCTATTTGTGCTGTCTGTTTCCTTCTCTTACTCTTCTCTCACACTCTTTTGCCTCTCTGTCTGTCTGTCTGTCTCTCTGTCTCTCTGTCTTTTTTGTCTGCGACATATGCCAAGGCATTTACAAAAACTCCTGTGGGACTCGCCCTTATGTGCCTGACATAATTGCAACAATTGCAATTCGTTCTTTCGTATTTTCATATTGTGCTACGTTCCACTTTCTGTTTGACAATTTCTTTATCCTTGCGTTTGTCGTTGCCATTGCCGTTGTCTTTGCCATTGCCTGGCGGCATAAAATGCCTTTTGTGGCTGCACTTAGTCAACACTGTAGATAATTGTTATTACTGTATTATAATTGTTTTATGGCATTGCATAAACTTGAAATGTCTATTAACTGTTCTTTGTAATTGTAATAATAAGCACAACATTAAATTGTTTTATTCTACATTATATATAAATATTATTTTATAATGTTATTAAAGACAAGAAAAAATTCAAGATTAATTTAACTAAAAACTTTCGAATTTAATAAGAATTTTAAAAACGCAAAAATATAAAGAAAATAAGAAAGCAAAATTAACTCTGGCTGGCCGAAGATTTGATAGAAGACAAAAAAAAACTTTTCATAGAAAATTGTTCCTATGGGAAGCTATCAATTTTATATTATAATATATTTTTTTACATTTTATTATTTTTAAAAATTTTTAAGCTATAAATATTAAAAAAAAAAGAATTAATATTTAAACAAATTTTTTTACTTTTTTTTTTTAAATTTTAAATTGCTTCAATTTAATTTTCACATTTAATAATAATAAGAATATAATAATGAGAATTGATTATTAATAAATAATCAAAGCAATAACAAATTTAATTTATATTTTTTATTCAATTTTATAAATATGTAATATTTTTTATTTTTATTTATATTTTAATATAAAAAAAATATTTTATTTATTTTTTACAATTTTAAAATATTATTAATATTTTTTGTTTAACTAAGAAAGAAATTATTTATATGAAAATATCATAAAAAAAATATAAAAAAATTGAAAATATTAATTTAAAAGAATTTTAAAAATTCAGAAAAATTTAAATTTCATTAAAATTTGAAATGAAAATATTTAAAATAAAAAACTGTATAAAATATTTAATAATTTTCAACATATTATTTTTTTTAACGCATATTTTGCAATTGCACAAAAAATGAAGTATACGTAAAAAAGGAAAAAATAAATAAAATAAATAAATGGGAAAATAGATTATTTTTATTGCATATTATTGTGAGCATGAAAGGGCAACAAGTCAATCAACTGAGACTGTTAAGGCCGAGAGTCTGCTTTTTATGGGCTTTTGGAGAGAATACTATAATAATCCATTGGCTTTTGGCCAAACAGTTGGCACTCGGAAGCCATTTCGACGATTATGAATAATACTTTGCTTTATTTTCTTTTGTTTTTCTGTTTTATTTGTCTGTTATATTTTTTTTTTACTGTTTTGGCTGTTGGTCTCGCTCAGCAATATGAAAATATGAAATTGCATAAATTGAAAATGAAACTTGAACTTTATGCAGCTAATTGAAGTCAAACCAAAAAGTCAAAGAGAGAGAGAAATGAAAAAAATAAAAATAAATTTGCCCAACAATTTGATAAATTTGTTGTAGTAAATGTATAAAATGTGCGTTAAGTTTTATACGCTGCCAAAATTATTCATTTTATTTTTTTCAGTTGCATTAAATTCAATTTGACAATAAAAAAAATAAGTAAAAAAATATATATATATATATTTGCAGACATATTTAAATAAAAAATTGCAATTTTTGTGGGTGTTGACGCAATTGTAGTAAAAAAAAAAAAAAAAAAAAAAATAAAATAAAATTGTTCGCACAACAATTTTGAAGTGCAATTTAAAAGTCTTTGCCCCGGCAATTAACATTTGATGGAAGGCTAAATGCATGAAATGGTTAAGTGAAGGGTAGTAAAGGCTGCAGCCACATGGCAGTATTGGTATTAAGAACGTGCCATACAATACAGTAAATAAAAATTGCATATAGCAATTGCAGAGATGTCGGAGACTTCAATCATTGTGTCTCAGTAAATTGGCAGCTGCATACGCTGCAGTTGCTGTTGCAGTTGCAGTTGCAGTAACAGTTAAATGAATAAGTTTCAAGTAAAAATTCTTTATATATTGCAAACAAAAAACTGAAAGAATTAAAGTTCAGATTTTTCTTTTCATTTATTATTATTATTTTTATACTCTTGCAGAGAGTATATACATTTCAGAGAAAGGTTTGTAACACATGCGAACGAAAATTACAAAATTAAAATAAAATAATTTAAATTGAATTTTTGCATGAAAAATTGATTCTGCATGCTTGTAAGTGTATGCAAAATTCGTTGAATTTATCATAGTTTTATTTATTTTTTTTTGCTGTATTACGAAAATATTCATTTGATGAGAAAAGTGAAATTTTTAAATTGCTTGAAAATCAAGTATTCTTGTCGAGGAGTTGCATAAGCTGCTACAAAGTCAGCTCGTTGGGCTCGTTGCAAAGGCAATAGCAGCAGCAGCAGTAGCAACAGCAGCAACATAAGCAGCAACTAAAGGAATCCAATCGCAGTTTTGCCACGTAAATATGCGCATCTCAGCAAACAAGTTGCGAGCAAGGACTACAAATAGTAGATAGAGAGAGAGAGAGTTAAGAGTGTGAGTGTGAGTGAGTCAGAGAGAGATAGAGAGATGCAAATAGAGCCAGAGGGAAAGCTAGTGTAGAGGCTTTTGCATTTATCGGTTACCTGAGCAGAGGATTTATGCTCAATAACTAACTCAAATCACGTTCGACAAATGCTTACAAAATGTTACAACAACATTTTATTTTTTTTCTTATATATTTTTATATTTTGTTGTACGATGCAAATCTTTTATTGACAGCACGTTTCACGTGTAGACAGGCGTTATGCGCACATATGTATCTGTGTGTGTGTGTGTGTGTGTGTGAATATTTTTTTATAATAAAGAAATGAAAGTAGTAAAAAAACATACATATGT
>JBAMBR010006670.1:172500-209508 GCA_037044475.1 Zaprionus obscuricornis | reverse complement strand
TAAAAATAAAAAAAATAAATAAAATAAAATATATTAAAAATAAAAATAATAAAAAATAAATAAAATAAAATATATTAAAAATAAAAATAATAAAAATACAAAAAAAAATATAAAAATAAATAAAATAATTAAATAAATAAAATAAAATATATTAAAAATATAAAAATTAATAAACTTGAACTATGATAAATAAAATAAAGTGAAAATATCAAGTAGAAATATGAAAATAAATAGTGTAGAAATTTAAAAAAAAGAAAAAATAAGTGTAGAAATAATATAAAAATAAATAAAAAATAGTTAAATAATATAATGTGTAAATAAAATAAAAAATGTAAATAATATTTTGAAAATATATGTAAAAATAAAAATAATAAAAATTAAATAAAATAAAATATATTAAAAATTAAAATATTAAAAATAAAAATAAATAAAAAACAATATATTAAAAATAGAAATAAAAAAAATAAATAAAATATAAACATAAAGAAAATATTTAAAGTAATTAAATAAATAAAATATATTAAAAGTAAAAAATAAAAATAGAAATATGAAAATAAATAATGTGACATTTAAAAAAAATATATATATATATATAAAAATAAATAAGGAAATTAAATAAATAAAATAAAAAATATTAATAATATTTTGAAAAAAATGTTAAAAAATGTAAATAAATTTTTAGAAATGTAAATAATCAAAATAGAAATTTGAAATAAAATGTATATGTAATGTTAGTCTCTGCCTAAATTGTGCAAAGTAACAGCTGAATAGACATTAAGAACTGAAATGATTTGTCGATACTCTTGTTCTTCTTCTTTATTTTCAGCTGCTATATCAACAAAGTTTAGCTAGCTAAAGATATAAATCTATCTAAAGATATTCAGTTGATTTAGTGGCCAAGCATAATACAGTTACAATTTATTTGCAGAGCTGCTGCCGCTATGCTATGTCTAGAGGCTTGTCTGCCGTTTTGCACTGAGTGTTGCATGTGTGTGTGTGTGTGTGTGTTATGCAGATACATTTTAAGCAGATGCAATGTCATGTTGTAGGCCATGTGCATCACGTTGCAAATTTTTTATTGCGCATACGGTTGCGTCTCTAAGTATTTGTTTCAACGTGTTTGCCAATCTGTCTGTGTCTGTCTGTCTTTCTGTGTGTGTGTGTGTGTGTGTGTGACTATGAAAAGTGACTAAAAGGGTAAAAAACCAAAAATCAAGGATAAGAACGGATAATCTAATGTCGCACTGAAGTAGGTAAAGTTAGTTTCATGCCCGCTCTCTCGTCACTCAACAAGGCAACTCAAGTCATAGACACTCTCTGCGAGTGCGAATGAGAGAGAGAGAGAGAGAGAGAGAGAGAAATAGAGTGTCAGCCATAGCTGGCTGATAGCTGATGGCTGGTGGCTGGTGGCAGTTGAAAGCCTATAAATAACTGCAAATAAATCAAAATCTATCAATGCGAACAATTCGATGTGTTACAATTGACTTCACCGATCAAAGCCGTTGCTGCTGCTGCTGTTGTTGTTGTTGTTGTTGTTGTGATTTCATCCTCTTTTTCATACCTTTTGTATGAAGTGCACGACCAAAAAGTATCCTTTGTGTCAATATTATTAGCAAAAGCAACAGCAACAGTAATACAGCAGCAAACAGTAATCGAACATATAATGGCGAAAGGGTGAAACGGACACGCATGATGCCTCAGTATACAGCAACCACTACCTATGTGTCTGTGCGTGAGTGTGCGAAATTTTACAGTAATTTAAAAATGAAAACGAAAAAAAAAAAGTTGCAGCAATTTAATCAATATTACACAAGGCATTCATAGCAGACAACTATAGATACAGATATAGATACAGTTACAGTTACACTTACAGTTTCTCACATACACAGACAGACAGACACACACATAGCAGGCGTATCTGCAGCGCATATCGCTTGTGCGCTGCCTAATGGACAGCAGCAGCGCTGCTTGCTTTGCCGCTGCTCTAATTTTATTTATGATCTAATGTTGCTCTTGTTGTTATTGTTGCTGTTGCTGTTGCTATTGCTGCAGCTTCTGTTTGCAACGATGACGAAAAGACAGACAGCGGAACGTTGGGCTAAGGGGCGCTGATAACGCAGTGTGAAAGGGCATGTTTCTGCGGATTGATATCCCGTTGTCCTATTACTACTACTACTCTTCTTTCCCCTCTCTCTTCCCTCTTCCCTCTCTTCACTCTCTATCATCTCAACATTCACGACAGATAGACAAACAACAACAACAACAATTGCAATGTTGTTGCAGTTTTATATATTTTGCACAATTTATGCGCTACGTTTTGGCATTTGCTGTCGCATATCCTGACAGTGGGCGATGGGTAATTTTTAAAAAAATAATATATATATATATATATAAAATCTCTTGCTGCTGTTAGGCGTTTACCGCAAAAACAGCGTAGAGCAAACAAAAAAAAAATAAAACACTGGGAACAACAATTGCAATTAAAAACTGGGGATGACAAATATGTGTGTACAACTATGAATGTGTATGAGTGTGTGTGAATATATTATGAATATATGCATGTGAATGATATTAACAAAAGTTCAATAGATTATAAAAGAAAAATGTATATATTTATTTATTTTTTTTTTTAGATTTGTTGAATATAGAAAAATGCATAAATTCAATTAGAAATCAATAAGAAAAAAAAAACTGCAAATTATTCAATCTACTGAAAGTGAAGTTATCTGCAATTAAAATCAAACCAAAATCAAATTAAAGCATTATTCAACAAGCAAATGCGCAGGAAAGTAAAATTGTAAAGTGGTTAGATTCGTTTTACATATATTTCATCATGTACAGTTTTGACCATTTGGTAGTGCAATCATTTTAACTCTTTAATCAAAAGCTCATTCAGCGTGCAAAAAAGGAAGCAACAGACGGCACAGGACACACACACAGGAGACATAGGACACACAGGACACACAAGACAACGACGATGTACCCCAAGGGCCGTTTTGCACTAATTAATAAGAGTAAATTCCCCAAACGAGCGTCAGACGAGCAGAGAGAATGTGTAGTAAAATTATTTCTGCCTTTGGATCATAGCATCCTGTGGTAGCATAATTCTATCTATCTATATATAAAGTATATATATATATATATATATATGTATGTATGTATATGTATGGTATGGGCCAAGACAACTTCTGGTGACTGCACACAAAACTGACAGTTAAAAATGTTGCATAGTTTTTTATGTCTTTAGCGAGTGTCAACCACCCAATATATTTTTTTTTTGGACAGAAACCCTTGCCTGGTACATTGCTTACTTTACTCACGTGGACAGCTGCTTCAGATGCTTAAAGATGCGTTACAACATGTGCGTCTATGTAAGTTTTCTAAGTAGTTTTGTCGGAGTATATATATATATATATATATATATATATATATTGTAATCCACTGGCAGATAAAATCGAAACATTTCCCTTCTTTTCTTTTTTTATTTGCTAAATTGGCAAAATTCTTGTCTATTCTTACATTCTTATCCCTGTTGCCTGACTGCCCAAACTACAGTTAGTGTGAAGCATAACTCCACATACACCACTACACACTCCTCCATATACTCTATAACGCAGACACCCAAATGTAGCCCATTTTGGACATTCAAATGCGAAACGATGCTAATTCATATTCAAATGAATGCGAAATAAACCCCAATCACAATTATTATGAGACATGTTAAATGGACCAAAAGTCCTGTATAGCAACAACAACAACAACAACAAACACTAAAAGCAACGACAAAGAATTTACAGTTACATAGAGATACATTCATACGTATGTATGTATATCCATATACTACTGACAATGTGAATAAGTATAAACATATTCACATACACATATACATAGATATATTTCACACATTCACATACAGCTATGTATATGTGTATGTGAATATGTTTATACTTATTCACATTGTCAGTAGTATATGGATATACATACATACGTATGAATGTATCTCTATGTAACTGTAAATTCTTTGTCGTTGCTTTTAGTGTTTGTTGTTGTTGTTGTTGTTGCTATACAGGACTTTTGGTCCATTTAACATGTCTCATAATAATTGTGATTGGGGTTTATTTCGCATTCATTTGAATATGAATTAGCATCGTTTCGCATTTGAATGTCCAAAATGGGCTACATTTGGGTGTCTGCGTTATAGAGTATATGAAGGAGTGTGTAGTGGTGTATGTGGAGTTATGCTTCACACTAACTGTAGTTTGGGCAGTCAGGCAACAGGGATAAGAATGTAAGAATAGACAAGAATTTTGCCAATTTAGCAAATAAAAAAAGAAAAGAAGGGAAATGTTTCGATTTTATCTGCCAGTGGATTACAATATATATATATATATATATATATACTCCGACAAAACTACTTAGAAAACTTACATAGACGCACATGTTGTAACGCATCTTTAAGCATCTGAAGCAGCTGTCCACGTGAGTAAAGTAAGCAATGTACCAGGCAAGGGTTTCTGTCCAAAAAAAAAATATATTGGGTGGTTGACACTCGCTAAAGACATAAAAAACTATGCAACATTTTTAACTGTCAGTTTTGTGTGCAGTCACCAGAAGTTGTCTTGGCCCATACCATACATATACATACATACATATATATATATATATATATATATACTTTATATATAGATAGATAGAATTATGCTACCACAGGATGCTATGATCCAAAGGCAGAAATAATTTTACTACACATTCTCTCTGCTCGTCTGACGCTCGTTTGGGGAATTTACTCTTATTAATTAGTGCAAAACGGCCCTTGGGGTACATCGTCGTTGTCTTGTGTGTCCTGTGTGTCCTATGTCTCCTGTGTGTGTGTCCTGTGCCGTCTGTTGCTTCCTTTTTTGCACGCTGAATGAGCTTTTGATTAAAGAGTTAAAATGATTGCACTACCAAATGGTCAAAACTGTACATGATGAAATATATGTAAAACGAATCTAACCACTTTACAATTTTACTTTCCTGCGCATTTGCTTGTTGAATAATGCTTTAATTTGATTTTGGTTTGATTTTAATTGCAGATAACTTCACTTTCAGTAGATTGAATAATTTGCAGTTTTTTTTTTCTTATTGATTTCTAATTGAATTTATGCATTTTTCTATATTCAACAAATCTAAAAAAAAAAATAAATAAATATATACATTTTTCTTTTATAATCTATTGAACTTTTGTTAATATCATTCACATGCATATATTCATAATATATTCACACACACTCATACACATTCATAGTTGTACACACATATTTGTCATCCCCAGTTTTTAATTGCAATTGTTGTTCCCAGTGTTTTATTTTTTTTTTGTTTGCTCTACGCTGTTTTTGCGGTAAACGCCTAACAGCAGCAAGAGATTTTATATATATATATATATATTATTTTTTTAAAAATTACCCATCGCCCACTGTCAGGATATGCGACAGCAAATGCCAAAACGTAGCGCATAAATTGTGCAAAATATATAAAACTGCAACAACATTGCAATTGTTGTTGTTGTTGTTTGTCTATCTGTCGTGAATGTTGAGATGATAGAGAGTGAAGAGAGGGAAGAGGGAAGAGAGAGGGGAAAGAAGAGTAGTAGTAGTAATAGGACAACGGGATATCAATCCGCAGAAACATGCCCTTTCACACTGCGTTATCAGCGCCCCTTAGCCCAACGTTCCGCTGTCTGTCTTTTCGTCATCGTTGCAAACAGAAGCTGCAGCAATAGCAGCAACAGCAACAATAACAACAAGAGCAACATTAGATCATAAATAAAATTAGAGCAGCGGCAAAGCAAGCAGCGCTGCTGCTGTCCATTAGGCAGCGCACAAGCGATATGCGCTGCAGATACGCCTGCTATGTGTGTGTCTGTCTGTCTGTGTATGTGAGAAACTGTAAGTGTAACTGTAACTGTATCTATATCTGTATCTATAGTTGTCTGCTATGAATGCCTTGTGTAATATTGATTAAATTGCTGCAACTTTTTTTTTTTCGTTTTCATTTTTAAATTACTGTAAAATTTCGCACACTCACGCACAGACACATAGGTAGTGGTTGCTGTATACTGAGGCATCATGCGTGTCCGTTTCACCCTTTCGCCATTATATGTTCGATTACTGTTTGCTGCTGTATTACTGTTGCTGTTGCTTTTGCTAATAATATTGACACAAAGGATACTTTTTGGTCGTGCACTTCATACAAAAGGTATGAAAAAGAGGATGAAATACAACAACAACAACAACAACAACAGCAGCAGCAGCAACGGCTTTGATCGGTGAAGTCAATTGTAACACATCGAATTGTTCGCATTGATAGATTTTGATTTATTTGCAGTTATTTATAGGCTTTCAACTGCCACCAGCCACCAGCCATCAGCTATCAGCCAGCTATGGCTGACACTCTATTTCTCTCTCTCTCTCTCTCTCTCATTCGCACTCGCAGAGAGTGTCTATGACTTGAGTTGCCTTGTTGAGTGACGAGAGAGCGGGCATGAAACTAACTTTACCTACTTCAGTGCGACATTAGATTATCCGTTCTTATCCTTGATTTTTGGTTTTTTACCCTTTTAGTCACTTTTCATAGTCACACACACACACACACACACACAGAAAGACAGACAGACACAGACAGATTGGCAAACACGTTGAAACAAATACTTAGAGACGCAACCGTATGCGCAATAAAAAATTTGCAACGTGATGCACATGGCCTACAACATGACATTGCATCTGCTTAAAATGTATCTGCATAACACACACACACACACACACATGCAACACTCAGTGCAAAACGGCATACAAGCCTCTAGACATAGCATAGCGGCAGCAGCTCTGCAAATAAATTGTAACTGTATTATGCTTGGCCACTAAATCAACTGAATATCTTTAGATAGATTTATATCTTTAGCTAGCTAAACTTTGTTGATATAGCAGCTGAAAATAAAGAAGAAGAACAAGAGTATCGACAAATCATTTCAGTTCTCAATGTCTGTTCAGCTGTTACTTTACACAATTTAGGCAGAGACTAACATTAAATATACATTTTATTTCAAATTTCTATTTTGATTATTTACATTTCTAAAAATTTATTTACATTTTTTAACATTTTTTTCAAAATATTATTAATATTTTTTATTTTATTTATTTAATTTTCTTATTTATTTTTATATATATATATATTTTTTTTTTAAATGTCACATTATTTATTTTCATATTTCTATTTTTATTTTTATATTTTTAATATATTTTTATTTATTTATATAAATATTTTATATATATTTTTATATTATTTTTTTTATTTTTATTATTTTTATTTTTAATATATTTTATTTTATTTATTTTTTTTATTTTTATTTTTAATATATTTTATTTATTTAATTTTTTTATTTTTTTACATATTTTTTTTCAAAATATTATTAACATTTTTTATTTTATTTATTTAATTTTTTTTATTTATAATATAACATAAATAATATAAAATATTTCTAAACTTTTTTTTTCTTTTTTTAAAATTTCACATTATTTATTTTCATATTTCTATTTTTATTTTTTTTTTTAATATATTTTATTTATTTAATTATTTTATTTATTCTTATATTTTTAATAATTTTTTTTATTTATTAATATAATTATTTTATTTATTTTTAATATATTTTATTTTATTTATTTTTATTTTTAATATATATTATTTTATTAATTTTTTTACACAAATTTTTTCTTTTTAAATTTTACATTATTTATTTTTCATATTTCTTTTATTTTAATTATTTTTATTTTACATTATTTATTTGCATTTCATTGAAATTGAAATTTCCGTTACCACTAAAAGCGCTAAAAAAAAATGCAAATATTCTCAGACCTGCCAAAATCAACTAATTTTCACCAGGGGAACAATAGCTAGCAGTAAGCTCTACTAATTTACTTTATTCTGTTTACTAGTTATTACTCTATAAATAAACATAAATTTGTTAACTATTTGCTGTTAGTTTTTGTTCGCCTGATAATTTTATGCAGAACATTTCCTGATTTTGGCCCTAACATGATCTTAATTATTGTTGTCCTTCTAGTGTAAATGAAAATAAAAATTTTCTTTCAATTCTTGCAAAATCCATTGACTTTTATATTTTGATTTTCTATACCCCATAAACTGTATATAACTTTGAAACAGTCACAACCATGGAAAAGATCGGTTGAAAATTGATTTGTTATATGAAAAGTTATTTCTCAAGACTGCAAGGGTATGAGATCTGCTGTCCACTGAAAATAACATTGCCTACATTAAAGCATTAAATTTTTATTAAATTATTTATTATTTATTTGTTTTTTGTTTTATTTTCATAAAAACTAAATTTTCTTTATTTCTTAATCTTTTTTTTTGATGAAATTAATTTTTTTTTAAATTTATATGCAAATTTTGCAATAATTAAAAAAAAATAGCAGAATGTAACTGTAATTGCCGCTTCTGTTTTCGTTGTCATAGTGCGTCATATTTGCAATTGTTGTCCGATTGTCCAACTGACAGTCTATCTGACAGACGGTTGCCGTCAAACAACGTCAAATTCGCAGTCTACAATTTTACACCCCACGGGGCCAGAGGATGGTAAAGATAACTCCACACACACACACACACACACACATGTCAAAATAAAGTAAAAATGTGTGTGTGTGTGAGTGTGCTTATTGCATATCCTTAAGGTAATCACATTCACAATATAATAAAACCATGCGGTGACGTTCCTTTTGCGTTTTCAGCTGCCGCTGGCCAAGAGACCAAAAGCTTCTTTAGCGATGTGACGCGACGATGACGACGACGCAACGACGGCTACAACGACTGACAATTGCGCTGCACACTAAAAACATGCTGCCATGTAGCATGTGGCATGTGGCTAGCATATATGTATGTTTGTGTTTAGTCTATGTGTATGTGTGTGTGTGTGTATGTGTTGCCGCGTTGTCATATAGCGCACTTGGTCATGTGGCCAGAGCCGAGACATGAGAAGCATAAGAAAACGGTTTGCTTTTTTCTTTTTCTTATTGTTGTTGTTTTTATTTTATTTTTTTTTTGAATTTTTTTTTTTTTTGTTGTTGTTCTTGCTCATGGAGCTGCTACGTCTTTACTTCATTTTTGTTATTTTTTTGTTGTTGTTGTTATTCGTTTTTTTTTTTCGTTTATTTTGAAAAGTTTCTTGGTATCCGGCTACAAGTCCCTTGGGCAGCATTTACCACCCCATTCACAAGGCAGCTGTGTGAGAAGACACAGCGTACAGTAAGCAAAACTCAAACCATCCAACCACCTACACACACACACACACACACCTTTGGCTCTCTTACGCTCGTTTGAAATTCTTCAAGTTAATGTTGTTGTTCCTGCGTTTTTTTTTTTTCATTTTTGGTAACTGTGTTTTTTTTTTTTTTTTTTTTTGTTTCCTTTCCCAAAATGGACATATGGCCATTGGCATGCCTCAGCTTCAGCTTCAGTCTCTGTCTTAGTCTCAGCCCACAAAATACGAACCCAAACTCTGGACCCACATTTATCAGTGCATATGTGTGTCTATGTATATATGTGTGTGTGTGTGTGTGTGTTGTGTGTATGAGTATGTGTATGCGGTTATCTCCATGTGGGTTTTAAAAACCTTAAACAATTTCGGCAACGGCTTGCGAATAGACTGTAAATTGGGAAATTAATGGCCCTGTTACGGCTCGTGTATTGTTTTTTAAAGGGTTTTCCCTTTTTTTTTCTTTCTTTTTTTTTCTTTCATTTTTTTTTGGTTGTGTGTTTTGTGTGTTATATTGTTTCGTTTGGCTCTTAACATGTTTTCTTATTTTCTCGCTGACTGATATGAAGCATTTTGCACTCCCACACTTCCCATATGTGTGTCTGTATGTGTGTGTGTGTATTGTGGTGTGTTTTGATGTGTGTTGTGCAAGACATTTATATCTAGCTTGCATTTTGCTGGAGCTTTCAAGTTTTTTTTGCTAAATGATTTTTGTCTATTTCGAATTACATGTTAATTGTAATAAGAGGATATCGATTTGCATGAATGACTATATATATATACTATAATACCATAGAATTTCTAGAATAGAAGTAGAAGTAGAAGGAGAATTAAACAATAAAGTAAACAATATTCATGCCAGAAACAAAAGTCATAAACATCTGTATTAATCAATGTTTTTACTACGTTTCAAGGATACCCAAAATCTATCTAATATTCTGTTAAATCTTTACTAGTTTTGTTTAAAGTTAATCGCCATTTGTTAATAGTATTAGAAGCTTATATATTCCCAAACAATATCAAGACAAAAGTTAATTAACTTGTTGTCATCGTTCATTTTGATCTGTAAAGTTTCTTGATTTCCAATTTCTCTTTCTCGTAATTTCCATAAATCATACAATGCTTCTCTAAAGTTGTTCAAGTCATTGGTTAATATTACTATATATATATATAGATTAGATTAGATCTTCATTACCTCCATATATATTTATATATCTTAAAGTTGTTTACTTCAAAAATTAATAGCTTAATCTCTAATTAGTTTCCTTTGTTAATTTATTTACTGCTTCATTTAAGCCAAAGCAAAGTTCAACAGCATCTAAACAAATAGTCAAAAAATAAAATCTATGACACTTTTTGTCTCATCTTTTGCTTTAGCTGCCACTGTTTATTTCGGGTTACTTCCAAAAAAAAGGGGGATATTTCCTTTTTCTTGCTTGGTTTATTGAATAATTGTTATCTGTTGGTTTAATTGAATGTAGCTGCGATTCAATGGGAAACGAATTGAAAGACGATGTGAAAAACTGAAAATGCAAAAAAAAAAGAAGAAAAACTGACAAAATGTGTGTCTTTGGCGAAAACATGGAAATACAAACAAAAGTTGAGGGTGGACTCAATACTTGATGGTGGAAAAAAAAAACGCAAACAATAAGAATAAGATAAGGAGCAGAAGTAATGGTAAGGGGGTTTAGATGGGCGGCTAAGGGGGGGTAGAGGGAGTAGAACACAGAGAGAAACAAGCATATGCAAAAAATTTAAAATAATAACAACCCAAAGGAAAACAACATTTGCAGATATTTCTCGTTTTCTTCTTCTTCTTTTTTTTTTTTTTTTTTTGCTTGTTGTGTTCGTGCCCAAGGGGAAGGCATATTAGGAGGCGGGGCAAATACATATATACATATATATATATATAACGAAACGGACCGGTCAGGACACGCACAGGCCCCAACATACACACACACACACACAAACATTTATATATACAAACATACAATGCCATAAACTGACACGCGCATACACCAACGAAATACACAGACAGTTGGGGAGCACTGTGTGAAACATAGATCGAATGGAATGATACAACATTGAGATCCCAAAGCAAAAGCATGGCACAACTGTTCGGACTTTTTGGGATTGGAGATTGGAGAGGTGGGGTATGGTTGCCAACGTTATAGAGCAACTTGCAAAAACCGAAATGGAATGAAGGACAGGACAGCGCAGGACCTTTTATATTTACATGTCTTAAAATTTTAAAAAGGACACAACAGGCGACCAGGCGACGACCAGAAAGGACCTTGGCATCTGTTTTGCATATATGTATGTGTCTGTGCCTTGACAAGTGTATATACATATGTGTGTATGGGTGTGGGTTTGCTTTTGGGTGTAGTTTTGACAACGAGCATTGGGCCAAAAAGTTTACACTTGTATCGCATATACACATATGTCCATGCATATATGTATATATATATACATATATATATATATATACATCTGTATATGTGTATTAGTGTTAGTATGAGTATATTTTGTGGTCCTTTTTTTGTTGGGTGGCAGGGTCCAGAGAGAAGCTTGTTTCGGTTTGCCCGGTTCCGTTTCATTAGTTGGACTGTCGTTTCGCCGTTACCTTGTAAACTGTACAGGAAAGAACGAAGCAGAAATATAAAATATATAGATATACAAAAATATATATATATATATGTATATGTGTATGTGTATGTGTATGTCCTTATCCTTATACATATGCATACATATGTTTGTGTTTGTATATTTTGCGGCTCCGCCGAATGCCGAATTGGATTTATACGTGTATAATAAAAGTACTTGACGGGAGGGCCAAAACACTAAATGACTATAAAAAGCACTTTGAAGAGGGTCAAATGGAGATAAATTTGTGTGTATGTGTGTGTGTGTGTGTGTGTGTGTGTGTGTGTGTGTTAGCTCTATGTGTATGTCTGTGTGTGGTCACATGTACACATATACACATAGGAAAAAGGCGAAGGACATGCTGTGCTGAGCAAAAGGATATTTGCTTGTGTCTAATGTGTTTTTATTTTCCAGCTCGTTTTCGTCTTACGTTTTACGATTTCGACGGTCACTTTGTGTGGACGTGGAGACTGCTTTTTTGTGCCAGGCGTCAAATGTCCTTCGTACTTCGCTTTTCGTCCTTCGCCTGCGTAAAAGGGCTATTTGCATGCATGTCTGCATGTCTCTCTCACTCTCTTTCTCTCTCTCATACACACGCTCTCTATCTTTTTCTTTCTCTCTTACTCTTTGTGTTTTATCCCTTTATTTTGGAAGGGGGGAAGGCCGAGGGGATTTCGGGTTGTAGCCCCGTGTATTTTATGGCCACACAGTGCTTGCTTGCTTCTACTTTTTGTATGCCTTTTGACAGCGGTCGCGCAGACCAACTGCCATTTCCCTCCTATCCCCCCTCCCCCTTGAACTTCACTCAATCTCCTTCCACACATTCTCATGTCATTTGAATAGTACACAGCCATACATTAAAATGGCTCCAATACCCAATTTCTTATATCCCAAAAATAACATTCTAGAGCTCTTATAGCATTGAATGTTGGGGTAATATAAGTAGCTGAATTTCAGGTTCAGAATATTGAATACACTAACACTGGGAGCAGGAGTATTAGCGTATTTCTTTAATAGTAGCAAGACTTTTCTATATGTATTATAACCTACATCATGTTCCTGGTCAGTTTTTTTTTTTAGACCCTTTTGGAAGTTAAATCCAAAAGAACATTTTTCATATGTAATTCGATACTTTTCGATAGTAGTGCGATGTACGTTACGTTACGTTGCGGGCTGGACATTTGTGTACATTTCTAATTGCAATCTGTCAATTACTTTTTAAAAGACATAAGAAAGGGGAGTAAAAAGACTCTAGAGAGAGAGAGAGGGAAAGAGAGAGAGAGTGAAAGATATGTAAAGGGAGCATGATAGTAAGAGTTATTGAGCCACAGTTCCCGGCGGAATATACTGTACGTTATTTTTTTACATGGCAGACGGAATATGCAGACGTCAATTGGCCCATCTGGCAAATGGACTGCGGACCAAATTTGCAATTTTTATGGCTTATAAAAAACCAATAACAACAACAAAGACGCACAATGACGATGCTGTTTTTTTTTTTTTTTCGTTGCCACTTGCCACTTGCTACTTGCTACTTGCTACTCGTCGTTTGCTGTTGCCGAAGTTAAAGCTGTTTCTATGTCCGGCGTTGTAACCCGACACCAACACTGACACCGAGAACGACAGCTACAACGACATCGATACTGATAGCAATACCTTGCCAATACTTGAAGCTGTCTACCCTTTCCCTCTATTATCCTTCTGTATATTCTCTACAATTGCTGGATGCTGTCTTGCGTCAAGGTCGCAAGTATCGTCGGACAAACATGATTAATTTTTTATGCATTTTCAGCGAAGTTGTCCTTGTCCGTTGTCTTTTGCTTGTTTTCTATTGTCAGTCCGTCGGCTTTTAATTTCTATTTTGTTTGTTGTAAGCTTCAAGCTGACAAAAAAAAAATTAAATCAATCATTTTTATAATTTTCCTTAAGGGGATTTTCCCAAAAAACAAAAAAACATTCGACTAATTGGGGTGCTGCCATTTGACTTGACCGTGGCGGACTTTTCGACAACTCATAGGACATTTGACCATTGGTCAAGAAGGTTCCAAGTACGCGTGTAAGACACATAAGAAAATTAACGAGTTAGCTGAGACAGAGATCAAGTCGAAGATCGAGTCGGACACATTGAGACCCTTAGCGGGTTCTTTAGGGTTGATTAAAGACACAATTCTCAGCATGAGAGCAAGAACTTAACTGGACAGCAGGCAGGATAACTTTTTTTGGCATTTGCTCGAATCACGTTTATTCCATTTTCATATAGAGAGTCACAAGTCACAATAATACTTGAGCAGAGTTCAAATTGATTTGAACATTAAATTCATTATGCGGTCATATTTGCGTTTCACAATGTTTTTTTTTTTTTATGAAAATAGGATAACCAATTTTCCAATTATTTGCAATATTTTTATATTATTTTATTTAATTGATTTGCTTCAAGTTTATCAGAAAATGATCGCACATTATAAATTGATTAAGTTCATTAATAACACTTAACCTCCAAAATTTTGTTTTCATTCTCTATAACATTTTTGGATATTTATTTATTTATATATCGGAGAGTTATAAATTTATTTTTAGTTCTCATAATAAATTGTTCAAGGTTCCCTACACAAACGCACATTTCTATGCACGATCAGGCTGCCATTGCTGCCAAATTGGGCAAAGGAATTTCAAATACTGACAAATTGTTTCTGTTGTTTAGATCAATAACGTGTCCCTTGTATTCCAGCTTACAGTCATGTCGCTAAATATTGAGATAGTCTACTTATGCAAAGGTCAAACAAACGGCAACTCCTCGATCTGATCAGAATTTTTATTTGTCCAATCATAAGTATACGTGAATATTACGCTAGGGGTAGTTACTGATCTTGGCTACAGCAGCAACCCCTAAAAATCGTCAAATTTCTTTTGCTGACTTCACTATGTTCTAGAGTAAAACAGATAGATAGATGCAATAATGAAATAGAGAGAGAGAGAGAGTGCGATTGCAATAAAGAGAGAGAGAAGAGAGAGTGATATTTAAGAGTAACATCGTAGAATTTTAGATAAATTACCTGAGTTCATGCTGAAATATTACAAAATCAATTTTAGACAAAAAAAAAAAAAAAAATTAAATCGATTAGAAAGTTTGAGCACAAACATATAGAAATTTATAATATATGTTCAAGATTTCTGCAATTTTTTTTTAGATTACTTTTGATTATTCTAAGTTATAATTGTAATTATCATAATGTTATAGATTTAATTTAATTTATTTATATTTAAAAAAAAAAATAGAAAAATAAAAGGAAATTTTCATTTAATATAAAAATGTAAAATATTAGCTAAACGTATCTTGCCTTGTCTACCTTTTGAAGCTATGTACAGCAGCTCATTGACATTGCTTAGTAATTTGCAAATGATACTGGAATGTTTATCATGTGTGCAAATTATTTGTCTGATGAATTGCGAATGTATGTTGTTATCTTAGGGTTGTGTTGATTTCTGTAATTTGTATACTCAGCAATGTTTTGGGAATGCTTGGAAAATGATTGGGGAGCGTATAGATAGGGTTAGGGGTTAGTCAGTTGTATGAAAGTCGTCAAGTTGTTGTGTCTTGTCTAGACCTAAAACAATGAATGTCGAATATCTGTTTGTGATTTGTTTGAAATACTTTCAAAAAGGTATAAACATATATACACACACACACACACACACACATGCCTATATGTAGAAGCAGACATACATTAAAATATCTTTCGAATGGTCTCAAATTAATTTACACCCAATACACACATAGAGAGAGCTAAAGAGTGTGTAAGGGAGACACACATGTGTATGCGTGTGTTTTGTAAGTAGGCGGGCATCGGGTGACAATGACAACGACGACGACGACGATGACGATGAAACAAGAGAAAGAACAACAACAACAACAACAATTAGAAACCAAAAAACGAAGCAAAGTCGCCAACGAGCACAAAAGGGCCACCAGCATCGTCGGCTTTTCTTTTAGTGTGATTCAACATACATGTATGTGTGTGTGTGTGTGTGTCTGTGTGTGTCTTTGTGGAGCATGTGTGGAGCATTGAGTTGTTGTTTTTTTTTTTTTTTTTTTTGTTTTTTTTACTTAGGAGATGGCTGCAGATTCACATGGCTGACTCGCAATGTTCTTATTCTTTCTCTTTTACACACACACAAATGCTTCGCTACACAGTCTAAGACTACTCACTTCTCTCTCTCTCTTTCACTCTCTCGCTTTCATTTAGTTTAAGCTTGAAGAACAAAAGGTTAAATTCGCCTTTCAAATGGTCAGAATCTTTTAATGAGGTGAGTTTTAGGTGGATTCTGCTGCGGGTTGTACTAGCTGCTGCTGCTGATGCTGTTGCTGTTGCTGTTGGCTATGGCGATAGCAAAGGCAATGGCGAAGGCGAAGGCGATGGCGATGGCGGACAGGCAGGCGCAGTGCGACCGACCCACAATGAGAGTGGGCGACCAACGCCATGCGTATATATATATAAATGTGTATGTGTGTGTGTGTGTGTCTTTATCTCTATGTCTGTGTGTGTGAACTGAAAAGGGTTATTGCTGCCGGCAAGTAAACACCACCGGCTACCGGCTACGCTCTGTGCGAACGGACAAAACGGACAATGGACATTGGCAAAACAGGCAGCAGCAGCCAACTGCCAACTGCCAACTGTGGACTGTGCGACTGTGAGACTGTGAGACTGCGGGACTTTGAGACTGCGGACTGCGGACTGTGAACTACGGACAACAGACTCTAAGGACTGTATGGACTGCCTTTGGCTGCTAACCGACCATCCAGCCGTAAATCCACCCGCCGCCGCCATTACGTTACGCATCCATTGCGAATGTTGCCGGTGAAACTGTATTTCCCAACGACCAGCAACGTGTTTTATGCGTCTCTCATTTTAACTATGTGTCTCTTTCTCTCTGTGTGTGTGTGTGTGTGTATGTGTGTGAGTATTCAATGGCTGACAAAACCACTGGCCACAGTCGCATTAGTTAATCTTATAGTTGCTTCTGTTCATTTTCTTCTTCAAAATGTTGTTGTTGTTGTTCATGTTGTTGTCCAGCATTGTAAAATTTCCTATGCACAATTAACGTAACACAAAAAAATCTTTATACACAGTCTTTATATATATATATATATTTATAGAAATGTATATATATACCGTTATAGTAATTATTAATTTATGTATTTATTAATTTGATTATTATATGAAAAAGAATAAGATATTTAAAGCTTTTCATCAAAGCCATCTAAATTTTATTATAGTTTTATCGTTTTGCATATGAAATTACATTTAACAATGTTAATATTAATATGAATGACTGACTAAAAATACCTGATGCTGCACAGTGTTTATTATTTTTATATACAAATAATAATAATAATAAAATTATAAATTGTATTTATAAATTTATAAAATAATAATAATAAAAATTATAATTATTTATTTATAAAACTATAATCAAACTTTATATAAACTATATTGAAAAGAATTATTAATTCTAGTTCTGGCTCTTTCTGACTTATATACAGTTTATGAGTACAGAGAGTCGAAAAATAAAAGTCAAATGAATTTTTAAAAATTGAAAGAAAATTTAAATTTCCATTACAACTAAACGGACAACAATAATTTAGATCATGTCAGAGCCAAAATCAATAAATTTTCTACATGAACAGAAATTCGCAGCAAGTAGCTGCACAAAAAAAAAAAAGTTATTTTACTGCATATTAACTGCGGCTATGAGGGGGGTATGTGAAGAGCCTAATAACAGCAATTACATCCTGAAAGTATGCAATACATTAACATTTTTTTAAATTGTTCACCTGGTTTTGGTCACTAATATTGCCATCGAACGTGATCTCCGCCTGGTACTAGTGGGAGACCAAATAAACATGCACAGCAGCCGATATACTGACAAGCTGGAGGCGCACCCAAACTCGCTAGCAAATAGACTAGCTGATCCTCTACCTCTCCGTCGACTCCAAAGAATCCACCCCACTGATCTCCCAAAACGTACAATATAAGTCTTGTAAATACCTTGTAAATAAATGTAAATTTTTGTAAATTCTTAAATATTTAAGGTCCCTCTGTACCATACTTCTCTTCCAAATGTTAAACGTCCGGTTATGTTCAGAAGGAACTGAACGATTCCGGCGAAAATAAATAAAAAAAAAAAAAAAAAAATCACCTGGTTTTTCTTAGTGAAAATTAGTTCGGTCAGGAGAAGACTGAAACGGTATCATCCTCAAGACCTGTTGGCTCGGGTCTTGACCTAATGATTACCAGCAATGCTATTTTTAAAATTAAATTAAATTAAAATTCTCACATATCCCTAGGCTCAATTTATATAACTTTTCTATTGTTAATATTTATTATGTGCTGCTGACATAATTAATTGTTCTATTTTTTTTTTTTATTTGCTTAGTGCATCTTTCTTGATACCATTTCGTTATATTTAATAAAAAAAAAAAAGAATGGAAAAAAAATTAGATATTTTATCATCTTTGGCTCAGACACGATCTGCGCTTTTAGTGGTAACGGAAATTTAAATTCTTTCACATAATAAAAAATTGTTTTATTTTTATGAAGTATTTATTTATTTATTTATTTATTTATTTATTTAGGAAAATTTAATTCATTTCCGTTACCAATAAAATGAAAAATAATTTAGATATTGCTTGCTGCTAGCTGCTATTCATCTAGTATTTCATACTGAAAATTAGTAGATTTTGGTATGTTGGAGCTGATATGATCTGCATTTTTTTGCGCTTCTTTTAGTGCTAACGGAAATTTATATTCTTTTTCATAATAATAATTGTTTTATTTGTATGACATATTAATGGAAAGAAATGTTTATAAATTAAAATTATTAAAAAATATATATATATATTTTTTTTTTTGCTGAAGATTTTAAGCCTGAAAGAAGAAAACTTTTCATAGGAAAACGTAATTTTCAGTCAATCAATTTAGTATAATATATAATACAGCATAACACTATATTATTATTATTATTATTAGATGGCACTACAACCCATTTCGGGTTTTGGCCGACCTCAGCATCTCCCTCCAGGCGCTTCTGCTCTTCACCCGCCTCCTCCAATTAGAAATACCAGTATATTGAGGTCCTGCTCTACTTGGTCCTTCCATCAGAGATTTGGTCGTCCCCTTCGTCGTCGCACGTAGTCGACTCTCGCTTCGAATACCTTCTGAGCTGGAGATTCTTCATCCATACGCACAAAGTGGCCGAGCCAGCGCAGACGTTGTATCGTGATGCGCCGGACCACGTCCACGTCGTCGTACAACTCGTACAGCTCGTGGTTCATCCGAATGCGAAAGTCGTCTAACCGTTTAATTGTATTCCTTTCTGCCGGCTTTATAATATTCTTTCTTATAATATTGATTAAAATAAAATAAAATTATGAATAACCAAAAAAAATAAAAAAAAAAAACTATGAATAATATAAAATATTTGATGAAATTACATTTTGACAAATAAATTTTGTATAATCTTGGAAATCAATGATTTTATTAACATTGTTTGTTTGTTATTGTTACTAATGTTTCATAGATTTGCGTTATTATATTTTATTATTTTCAGTCCCCCAATTGCTAACAATGTGCAGGGTATATTAAAGTAAATTAGTTATGGATAGACAAGCAAAGACTCTGTGAATCATTTAGCATTGAATGTGATTCAAGGGGGGGTTTTTTTTTTTTTTTTTTTTTTGTAATTTCAACAAACCTGTCATTAAACTAAGTAGACTGATAAAGTGTCCTTTGATGTTGTATATGGAAGAGTAGCTTTGGCATACACTGTATATACCCGATAAATGATTACAAACAAACATGCTATATATAAATATGTATATATATATATATATATATATATATATATGTATATAAAATATTCAATTCTAATTTCAAACGTACATAAGTTTCAATTATGCGACTCTGTGTATGTGTGTGTGACTGTGTGTGTGTGTGTGTGTTTCGCTTTTTTGAGGGTTGATTTACTAAACTTTATAATGAGAGCAAGAAATACACGCGTGCCTCAAAATATTTACACACAATGGGCCGAGGCCGTTGACGATACGACACTGGCCGATGGTCGACCGGTCAGCGACCGGACTTATCTTGGCCTTTAGTAATTTGTTGAGCTTCCAATGCGGGACATGACTATGAACATGGTAGACATATAGCTAAACAAAGCTATACTATATATATATATATATATATATATATATATAAAACTTTTCAACCCTCTGTTAGAATAAAATAGAATAAAAATATACATATGTACATCTATTGGTAACAAGAGACGCAAGCATTGCATCTGCAAATCTGAGTTCTTCATTCTTCTATAATAAAATTTTGTTGGTCTAGGTACAGCTCAGCTCAGTTGGCATAGGCATATAGAGCATAGGGGACGTGGATGTAGAAGTGGTAGAGGAATATAACGATAGCAATAGATGTACTAGATGTTGGCATATAGAGGGGACATAGAGGGAAATGTCTCGTTTTGAGCAAGTTGAACGGGCACGCACGGAGAAGAGATTAAAGGTTAGGCATTCGCGACCTTGCCTTGGTCCCTGTTGAGGCGCTCTAACTCGTTGTTGTTGTTTTTTGTTGTCGTCATCATCGTTGTCGTTGTCGTTGCTGTTGTCGTTGTCGTTGTCGTCGTCAATACGTACTGACTCAATGTGTGTGGCAGCTTGGGCAAGCAGCTTGTGGCATGTACGTGCTCGTTGTTGCTGTTTTGCCATTTTGCCACAAACGCGGCTGCCACGGACACTGTAAGCCGGCCAGCCCATTAAAGCGAATCGTAAATCAAATGAGTTGCATAAATGCCTACAAAATGTTTCAATGTTTTCGAATTTTGCGGCCTACGCGACTCGACGCGATTCGCAAGTAGGCAATAAACATTTGTACAGCCAATTTGGACCAAAAGGACCTGCCATTCCTATGCTTCTTATGCTTTCAAGCGCCTGCCGACACTGTGTCGGCTGTGCAAGCAAAATTACGGGTTACGAGAGTTACGAGGCGATAGCAAAAATGGCAGCAACCAAAAAAGTTACTGTTGATATGCAAATCTGTCGCTGCTGTTGCTATTCTGATTATGAAAGATTTAAATAGTCGAACGCATGTCTCAAAACTTTTCTTATTATTAAACTGATTGTATACGAAACATTTTACAACACTGCAATTAGCATGAAGAACTATAAATAGTCGTAGATATATGTAATGGTCGATGATTAGATTACTATGGAAAAGTTGACTACACATTGACTATAAGATAGTAGAAATCAAAATAGAATAAAAATTATACTAGAGCGGAAAGACAAGCGATGAGCGAGCGATAAAGTCTGGTGACAGTCTCTCTTAATAAGACTTTATTACAAATAAGATTAAAAAAGTATCTGATTATAGAAATTATAGATGTCTTAATGACAGTTGATGAACGGTAAATTGTCTTTTATAGTCTCATCAAAGTCTTTCATTCACCGAGTTCCTAATGTTGGAAATATATTTATAGATTATTTTTAAAGAATTGCAATGTGTGTTTCGGTAAGTTAAGAAATATTCCAAACTTCCAAATGAAATTTCAGTTATTTACTATCTCTTTCACTCTTACTCTCCCTTTCTCTCTCTCTTTCTCTATCTCTTTCTCTCTCTCTTTCTCTCTCTCTTTCTCTCTTTCTGTTATCACACTCTGTCATTATTCAGTTTTGTATGCTTTTGGCCATATGCATGTGGTTCGGCCCCTGTCCGTGCTAGAGGGGCCAATGGCAAAGGAATCAAAGTGTGAGTGACTGATGGGAATAGAGAAAAGAGTTTTGGTAGGAGGGGCGGAAAAGGAAAGGAAAGACGTGTGCTTCTAACCTAGTCAAATAAAACACTTTCTAAAATTTGACTTTGGGCAGAAACCGCATTCATTACTCTTAGCCGAAGGATGTGTAACCCTTGCAGGAATTTACCGTTTTTAATCTCATTTCAAAAGTCCTTTCCAAGCGGCAAACACACACACACACACACATATGTTGTGTATATGTCTATGAGCATGTGTATGAGCGTATATGTGTGTGAGTGTGTTTGTGTGCATGTGGTGTAAATATGAGTATTGGTCCAACTTGGCTAGTGTCAGATGGAAAAATAAGTTCTGGTCGAGGGCTTTTCTTGGGGTCTACACAGGGACGGGCAGAATGAAACTAACAGAGTTGAGGAGCAACTTGATGTGGTGGGGTATGTAGCTCTTGGAATTGAAAATGATGGTCCGACAGATTCTGAAAATTGCCAGTCGGCAGTCAGTAACAGAAGCAACAGCAGTAGCAGTAGCAGTAGCACTAGAAGTAAAAGTAGCAATAGCTGCTGTAGCAGGAATAGTCTGAGGATGCGTAGCAACTGCCAGACAGCCGCCAGGCAGTCGTTGCAAGTGGTTTCAGGATAAAAAAAAGGGGAAACAAGACGAACGGATCGGTGGACGAATATAGACGATGGCGACCGCGATGGCGTCGTCAACTGGCAGTAGGAGGAACAGGAAGCTTTTGTGGGGGATGCAAGACTGTAGGACTCGAGGCGACCGCAGACCTGAGCCTTGAGCTGGGTAAATATTTGTGGTTTCCGAAAGGATACTTTTAGCTATGCGTAAATTCAAAAAGGCAAATTGGCAACTTGTGAGCTGGCCCCTGTCCCCCTTGTCCCCTGCAACTGCCCCAAGCCACTATTTTTCCCCCATAGCTTCCCGATTCGTTCTTCTCCATACGTTCTGGGCTCATTTACTGGCCGCTTCTGCATCGAATGTTAGATTAAGTGCGGGGCAAGGGTAGCAGATGCTTCTATCCATGTGTTATGCATGTCCTTGTATATATTTGTGTATGTGTGTGAGTGAGTGTGAAGATACATATCTTCTGGCGTTGCGTTAGCCGCATCAACAAACAAACAAAACACAGACACACACATGAGTCAGCTATCCCTGCGGCAGAATTGGGTTTTACAGATGAAAAAAGAACAAGAAGAGCCAAGGGAAAGTTTGTTAAAGAGATGGGGGCCAACCAGCCTTGGGGCTGATTGTGTGCAGCTTTTCTTATATAGAAGAGTTGGAGAGGCGTTGGTGATTTCATTAGGATGGTGACCAAATAGATTTATTAATCCTTGGGCTAATAAATAGTGTGCGACATTAAAACACAGCGAACCGCAGCGCGCAGGATGTGAAACCGGTTGATGCACAAAACTCTCCACCCCATCCCCATAAACTTATTATCATCGTCAGCCTCAGCCTCATTCACATCCACATACACTTCTAACCTAAGAGACATCAAGGGTGACTTCTGTTTGTTTTTCGGGTATAAAAGGGCAAATTTCACAGGCCGTTTTGCAGCATCAGCAACATAGCAACACAAATAGAATCGAACCATTGAGAGATCACACCCCAAACTCTACCCCTACTCCTCTATGCCTAGTACTACCCTGGGATATGCCCATTGGTCAGCTTTAAGCGGCAAATGAGGCTGTATGAAAAGACAATTAACCTTTGATGATCTGCTGATCTCTTGCATCTTCTTTGCTGTGATGCTGTGAGCTTCATTTGAATGGGGCAAAAAAACAAGTTTATTTAACATCATTTTTAAGGGCTTTTTTTTCCCATAATAATAGGATGATGAGTATGCTAAATTGTTTTGTTTTGACCCCCTTTGAACTGTTGAACCTTCATTCACCTTTTCATTAAATGTTTGTTAAATATTTTGTTATTTTGTTTTCTTTTTATATAGATTTTTATTTTTTTTTTGTTCAGTTAGCAATAAGCATGGTTTGGGAAATTTAATTAGAGTAAAGTGATTAGCCTAAAGTTGTCTTATAATTCGACAAGGTTCGTCTATTATGTAGTCTTACAATTGAGCCTTGGTATAGTTCGTGCTCATCCGCTGTTGTTGTACGTGCAACAATGTCACATGCCGCACAACTCTTTCGCCATTAAAATGACAACATGTGCGTAATGAGCCTGCAACTGGCATACTGGACTTGCACCACCAGAAGTACCTGGCACTTGCTACTTGCTATTTGCCATTTTGCTACTTTGCTGTTGTCCGAGCAATCAGCACGCCTCCCATAAATTTCTTCTAAGTGAAATTAAATGGGCGTGTCACTGCGATTTTAAATTTAATTAAATTAAATTAAACCACGTTCTGCAATGTTACAAACCAAGTACTTTACATATTTTGTCGGACAGTTTTTCTCTTGTTTTTTTTTGTAGTTATTTATTTTTCAGCATTTCAGACTCTTACATTTTTGAGAAAAAGTCAATTATGTTGAAAATCTATCATGAAACAGTTAAGAAAACCAAGCTGTAGAAAAACAAGGGCGATAGGGATGCAAGGAATACTAGCCAAAAAAAAAAAATAGGAAGAATAAGGTGAATAAGAGACTAGGGGAAACAAGTAGACTAGGAAGGCCAGGGAGAGCAGTAAGATGAATTCTACATAGCTTCAAGAAATGCTAGGACGGCAAGGAAGACTAGGCAGACCAGGGAAATCATGAAACCAAGAAAGACAAGGGAGACTAAAGAGACTAAGAAGAATACTGAGATCAAGTAGACCTATCATACAGAACTCAAAGTAACTCCCAGAAAGTCTAGTTGAGTTTGGAAGTCAAGTAAGTTGAGAAGAAAACTAAAGCAAAGAGAACTAGCAGGGATTGCTAGATAGTTGATAGAATTTGAATAGACTTATTAAGAATTACAGCACGGTTAACGTAAATATTATGCAGGATACTTGCAAGTTCAATATTATTGTGTGTGTGTGTGTGTGTGTGTGTCCTCCAAAAGAAATCATCAACAGAAAGCAACCTCATTGAATGCGTTAATCCCTTTAAGAATAGCGTAAAGTCGTCTACAGATGATAATATGATTATTGTTGTTGTTGTTGTTGTTGTTGTTGCCAGTGTAGCACGCTTTAGTGGCAATCGCAAGCTCGTGCAACTCAATGCTAGGGTCATTAAAGGATGCGAATGCCATGGACAGTTTTGACGGTAGAGAAGGCAGATGAAGGAATAATATCTCTGTAAAGCAACTCAATGCCCGGCTGCAATTGTGCAACAAAACGTGGCAAACGTTGCAACGGCAACAAAGCAACTGTCCGTCTGACATTCGCAAACGGAAAAGCAAGGACCATGCCGAAGGGCGTGCGGCTCTTTTCTGTTTTTTTTTTTTTTTAGTTGCTTTGCCAAGCAATGCTTTGGCGGCAAGGTGGACAAATGGATATACTAGAAGAAAGGTGTGAGAGTTGAGACCGAAAATGTGAATGGGAATGAGAATGAAAATAGGGATGGGGATGGAGATGGAGATGGAGATGGAGATGGAGATGGAGATGGAGAGGAGGAGATAGGTAGAATGCATAGGTATTATAGGGACAAGGAAATAAAATAGTGGGTTGTGTTAGGGAGGCGGACAAAACAAGTAAAAATTACACTCCTTGCATTCGCATTTGTTTGAAAGAAGTCGAAAGAACAACAAAAAACACACACACACACATAGATACATCGCCCGCACACACACAGACACACACATAGAGACACACGTATATAACACAGAGAAAAAGTTAGAGAAGTCATTGAATGTCAGCCATGTAGCGCTAGCAACGGCCGCCTCAGAACCTCGATGCCTCGGACCCAACAGCATCAGCTGGCGCTTTGCACTCATTCTACTTCCTTTGCACTTGTCGCCTTTCTCTCTCTCTCTCTCTCTCTCTCTCTATCTTTCTCTCGGGAGGCCACAGCAGTCAGTATATCTGTGTATTTGTAGTCGTGCATATCCTCGCAATCGTATATCCTTGCAACGAACATTGCCATTGCACACATTCGCCAGCTTAATGATTCTTTTATTCATTATTTTCCTCTTCTTATTTTCTTTTTCGTTTCGTTTCGTTTCGCTTCGCTTCGTTATTGTTGTTGTTGTTGTTGGCTTTTTTTTTCATTTTATTTGTTGTTGTATTTTTCACTCGCATTATACGAACTTACATATATCGCATGTGCTTTGGACAGCGGCGCGCATTTAGCCAGAACGAAGCGAATGAAGTGTGGATGAAGAGTGTGCCATGGCCAGGGGCAGGGACCGGGGGCTGATGGAGTGTTGTGTATGGCAAGTGAAGAAAGGGGAATATTGTGGCCGTTGGCTGTTAGTTGTTTGAGGCTGTGGGACTGTGCGGGGAACCTATGAAGCTTTGGGGCTCTTATTAACGAGCCAGCGAGCGAGTAAGCGCGCGCGAATCCTGCCGTGTGTCCTGGCCACCTTTCCATACCGCCCGTATAGAAAGACCTACCTCAACCTACGAACCACGCATCAGTACTCCCAAGCCCCTCCTCCACTACCATCCAGAATCATCTCTTTCGCTCTCTGTGTGTGTGTGTTTGACTCTCTTTCGCTTCGTGTCAGTGCGAGCAGAAGACAATGTAAGGACAGTGCACTCCACACGCTATTTTCAACCGCACAGACACTCGCATACTCATACACTCGCACACACACATACGCACTTGGTCGCTGGGCAGACGAACAACAACACGAAATTTGTGCACGCCGAAAAGGATGCATTGAAAGGACGCGTTGTCGTCCAACGTTCTCTGTCTCCATGTATGCTACTCTACATCTCTATCTCTCTCTCTCTCTCTCTCTCTCTCTCACTCTCCTCCCATTCTCTCACTCTCTTTTGGCACTTTCTCGCACACTGTTCTCCCACTCGCTCGTGCTCTGCCTCTTCGCAGAGCGAAGCCAAAGCCAAAACGCCACAAAGGTTCATGGACAGTATGAGAGTCCTTAGCCAGGCACAAAAGAAAGGCTTAAGTTTCCATTTGGTCTCTAGAGCACGATATCCAGCGTTAGGACGCAGCACACACACACACACACACACAGAAACACACACTCGCATGTATGTACATACATGTCCTATATGCTATATATATATATATATATATATATATATTATATAGGAACAGAAACCGGAGACGCAGCCGGAGCCGGAGCTGGAGTTGGCGCTTGACTCTAGGTTGCTTTTGCTTTTGCTGTTGGTTCACTTTGGTTTGGTTTGGTTTCGTTCGGGTTTTTAGTTCTGTGGTGTGCCCAAAAGCTTGGGCATACAAACACTAGATACTCTGTAAGCAAATTATTTGTGTATCCTGGAAAATATGAAATTTTAAGCAGCTTAAATATTTTTACCGGATATTTTCTAGTAAAATATTTTTTTATTTTAATATTACGACTCTCAGCATTTGAAATACTGAGTATTTACAAGTCGTTCAATGTCAGTATTGTGGCATTCGCTATTTCTTTCTCTCTCTCTTTCTCTCGCTCTCTTATTCACGCTCAGTGTTTGCCTTTACGAATGTTTTGTATGTCCATGTGGGTGATGGCGTCAAAAGCATCGAGCAGGAGTTGGAGCCGCAGCTAAGGCCAGCGACGACTACTGGCATTTGGGAACAGGGAACCGGGAATTAGGAGCAGGGAACAGAGAACTGTAAGCAGGGAGAACCAAGCATAGAACTGTTAACCGGGAACTGGAGCCGTAGACATTTGTTCTTTGACTTTCTTTTGCTTTCCGGGTTGCGCCTGCTTTAACTCCAGCTACTCATTTGCGATGCTCCATGTTTTGTGTGTGTACAGAACTTGGGTGGATAGCAATGGCAATGGCAATGGCCATGCTTGAATCCAATTGCAACGTTTTTAGAGTTTTTGGGTTTTTGTCCATTTTATTTCTTGGTTTTTATTGTTTCACTTTTTGCGGCATGATAAAAGTGAACAAGTTTCATTTCATTTTTCTCTTTGCTCTGCTCTTTGCTGCTTTACTTTTCTTGTTTTCTTGTTGTTTTCTTTTAACTAACTTGGCCAGCATCTCAATCCCTTACACGCACACACATACAGAGAGAGAAAGACATACACGCATAACAATCCCCCAGGAGGCTGCTGCAGCAATGGACCAGGAGCGCTTGGAGCACACAGGGAATTAACGCGTTGTGCCTTATGCGTAGTGTAATCAACGCATGTTCCCAGAACGACGCCATGTTTGACTAACTGGCTCAAGCCCAAGGTTCATTCGTTCGTTCCGTTGGCTTAGCCGGGTGGGTGGCCCGTTCGTTCGTTCGTTTGTCCTTTCTTGCTTGCTTGCTTGCTTGTTGTTGTTGCATGTCCTTGTCACATTTGGGCCGCCATGCTGCCGATGCTTTCAATTAAAACATCACCCGGACTTTATTTTTTTTTTTGTATTTTGTTTTTGTTTTTGGACAAGGGTTTGCCTGGCCTACCACTAGTTGTGCTTGTCCGTCTTCTGTTCCTCCTTCCATGCGACGCTTTGAAATTATTCAAGTGGTCAGATGGTGTTGTTCATTATTTCTATAGTTGCCTGTTGTTCTTGTTCTTGTTGTTGTTGCTGTTGCTGTAATTGCTTACACGCTTGCGATAGGGTTGAAACACATACACACACACACAGAGAGACACACAGATACGCGTGCTCTAACATTGCTGCCTTTTGAATCTGCATCTGTATCCGGAGTCCGAACTTGAGGCAGTTTACACGTACATATCCACAAACACACACACACACATATATATCTATATAAATTTATTTATGTATGTCTGTGTGTGTGTGTGTGTATGTGCATGGCAATGGCAATGGCTGTTACATCCGCTCGCATTAACTCGCATTGGCTTGCTGCTTGCTTCGTTTTTGGGCACGGCTAAAGGCAACATTTACGGCTACAAGTACAAATACGAGTCTCCGGGTACAACTCCGGTTTTGGTTTTCTCGTTCTCGTTCTTGCTTGCGACTTTTCGCTTCAATTCGAACATAATAAATTAATTTATCATCAGAAAAGAATCTTTGGTAAGCAAAGCAGTAAAAGTTTCACCCTTATAACCATACACACACACACACACACACACAAACATCATACACATACACACACATGCTGTTACATGCAGTGTAAATGTGTGTAAGGTTACCCGTTATATTCAAGTATCAGCTACATACACTTGAATTGGTCGCTCTAAATGGGCAAATTTTGCCTCATTTCCCACTCCCACTCACACTCACACTCACACTCCCCCTTACCGTTCTACATCTCAACAGTTTACCAATTTATACCCAAACAGCTCCGCCTACTATGCCCAAACGCCTCGCATCTTTCCTCTTGGTAATAGGCAATGTCACAGTCTCCACATAAGTCGAGTATTGGCAATTGCAAAGTATTTGCGCCTATAAAAAACTTAAGTAAATTTCAACGCTAAGCGCAGCAAGTAATGTTATAAATATATGGCATTATGCATATTAACTTTCAATTCAAATCGAAATCAATTTATACATTTTTTTATTATATTTATGAATTTTTCAACGATATTTTTCACAATACAAATCTGTTGTCTATGCTTTATATATATATTTACGCTATACTTAATACATATATTCCTAATTGTAATGATTAATTAAGTCAATGAATAAATCTTAATTATACGTTTATACGCACTTTTAAATTTTAAAAATTAGAAATTTTGTTTTATTTAATTTTGGAATTTATATTTAAATAAAATAAAAATTTTACTAGATTTAACCAAGAATTTAACAATCAAAAATTGTTTGAATTTTTTTGAGTTAATTTTCTTTAAACTGAATAAAATCCAAAAAAAAATTTCCTTGGGCGGCATCAGTTGGCATTATCTTGTAGACTTATCGGTTCTGACTTCCTCAATTTTTTAATCATTTGAAAACGAAAAGTTGGTTTTAACCGACTTAAGATGCAATTTGTTTCAGAATCGCTCAAAAAATAATGTTTTAAAATGAATTAAATAAAATGAAAGCATAATTTAAATTATTTGTATTATTTATTTTTAGTATTTCAAATTTAAATTTTTTGTAAAATATTTTTTGTTTGTTTTTTTTTGTATTTTTTGGAATTTTAGTTACTGTTTTAAATTTTTGTTATTTTTTTTTTGGTATTTTTTGTATTTTGTTTCTGGTTTTTTTTTTAGAATGTAATTTATACATACATCATATTTGTACATAGGTATTATACACCATATGAAGCGTACATCATATTTCTACCATATAAATAAATGATACATAAATTCAATTTTTAAAATCAAATTTATAAAATGATTTTTAAATAAAAATTGCAAATAATTATTTTTGATTTGAATTATTAAAAATAATTTAAAGAATTAAAAGTAATTTTTAATTAAAAAAAAAAAAAAGAATTAAATAAATAATTATTCGTACTTTTTTCCGATAAAAATTTTGAGAGTTATAGTTACAGTCCCTAACAAAATGAATTCAGATCATGTCAGAGCCAATAATATTTTGCATGTAGGCGAACAGAAACTAGTAGCAAGCAGCAATTCCTACAAATTTGCTTGAAAACCAATGATACACACTTTAAGCATATTACAAATTAGCATAGATCAGTCTTCAGTCTGATATATAAACATCGCAGCCTGAAAGTATGCAATATAATATGAAATTGCATAATTTGCATACATATATATTGCATTGTCAATTTTTTTTATTTAAAAATAGGAAGACTAGTGTTTTGTTACTTTTTTGTGGCAACTTAATCTAGTGAGGAATTAAAATTAAAGAATTAAACTATGTCTAGAAGCTAGGGTAAGAACTAACATAACAAATATTTACATTTATACACAGGATATAATGATGGGAAATGATATGGTGAATATGATGGTTACAAAATTTATGTTAAGGTCCGTTGGGGATGGTCTTGAGGTTGATGACGTTTGAGCCTTTTTCTAACTCTTGAGCCGGCGTTGAATTGTTGTCTTGCTAGGCGATTTGGATAGTGCACTAGCCTTTCCGTATACATATTTGACAGCTAGCTTATTTAGCTTGTCGCCAATCAGAGGGAAATTGAGGTTTCGCTCAATATCTCTGTTTCTTATGTACCAAGGAGCCGCTGTGATCATCCTTAGTGTTTTTGCTTGCAACACACGGAGTTTATTTATGTATGTCTTCGCTGCAGTCCCAAAAATCTGTATAGCATATAAAAGGCTTGGGGCTAAAACCAACTTGTATATTTTTGGCTTGTTCGTGATGGACAATTTGTTTTTAGCAGACAAAAGCCAGGAAATTTTAGACAGCTTGTTTTTGTATGTAGAGTGTACTAGAACAGTTCCGTTGAGCGTTACACCAGGGCAGCTGCAAATTTTATTTGTGCATTTTTTTGCCTTGACGCATTGTCAATGCTATAGTAAAAGTATGACTTAATTTTCATAAGGTTAATTTTGGCATGTTTGGCTCTGGACATGAACTGCATTTCTTTAAGCTTTTAATGGTAACAGAAATTTAAATTCTTTCATATAATAAAATATGTTTTATTTATATGAAATATTAACTAAAAGATTTATTAAAATTATTAAAAATCAAATTTCCAAAAATTTAATATTATTGCACTCTGAAAAGAAAACTTTATTTCAGGCAACATTTCTTATGACAGCTATATGATATAGATAATAAAAAAAAAAAAATAATTTTCGGTTGATCATTTCTATGACAGCTATATGTTAGATAATTGCCTGGCGGCCCAAAAAGCAGTTGTTGCATAACGCTAATAGCTAATAAAATGCTCATAAGAAATATTAAATACTTAAACTTCAAAATTGTAACCGGCAAAGAAAAAAATATTGTTTATAACAGCAGAAAAAATAAATAAATAAAATCAAAGCGTAAATATTCAAGTGTTGTATCAAACATGTTGCGACATTGCGCTGCGTTCAAACATGCTCGAACCTATTTTGCCAATAAATGGGGTGGCGATGCGTCCGTGTGAACAGCGACGTTGGCATCGCTGCTAACTTTGACAGAGTTGAAGCGTCTGCGTTGACTGCTAGCTGTGCTGCTCAATGCTCGCTGGCCCACACATGCGCCGGACACATGTGTGAAGTTCGTTTGACGTTGACGTTGACTTTGTCGTATGCGTTAGCGTTAGCGTTGGCGTTGGCGTTGGCATCGCATTTGTCGCAGTCGGTGTTAGATTTCAATTCCGTATCCAATTGAAATTTTCGCCTGGCTGCCAATTGGGCGGACAGTTATGTGCATATATGTTGGATTGGTCACTGCTGGTCGCATTGGGGCGAGCCACTGGCCAGTGGCCCAATGGCCAATGGCGTTGAATGGACAGCGGGCAGCAGGCAATGGTCAATGAGCTATTGCAACTCATACGCTCTCTGCGCTTCATAGCACAGTACAAATGACAACATGTCATTGTGTATGTGTGTGTGTGTGTGTGTGTGTGGCATGTGGATGTGCCATATATTTGTTTCATTTGCGTTTGCATATGTAAAGCGCTTACCTGGCCGCACGCACTAGCGACACCTGGCGACACCTGGCAGCCTTAGCGTGCACACTGAAAAGTATGCAATGATTTTTTACGCCGCACAATCGCGATCGTTACTGGCTGTTGCCTATTTTTGTGCGTGGTGCCATAAAGTTTATAGCACGCGATCGTTAGAAATGAAAAATGAAATTTTTGTATTTTTGTTTTTTTTTTTTTATTATTTTTTTTACAGTTTTTTTTTGCAATTTGTATGTATTTGTATTTGTATTTGTATTTCGTAACACAGACAACTATTTTTAATTATTAATTTACGTTTTATTTTTCTTTGTATTTGTTATTGTTTATGTTCAAAAAATTTCACACACTTGAAAAATATTTTGTTATTATTTTTTTTTTTTTTTATATATATATTTTATTTTTTCGATTTTTATTCGCAATTTGCTTACACATTTTTTTGTTTTGTTTTTGTTTCTTTCATATTATTTTCGTTTGGTTTTGTCGCTTTTCCGTTTTTAGTTAATTAATTATTTTACGGCCAATTTACAACAATTTTCATTAATGATTTTTTTTTTTTTGTTTTTTTTTTTAGTATTTTGTGCTTTGGTTTTGCTTTCTTTAATTTTTTTTAGTATAAAGATTTTTTTTTATTTTTTTTTTATAGCTACATTAAATTTTCTAAATTTTTTTTTATGATAGTTTTCTCTGTGTTTTTCTTTTGTTTTTCATTTGTAGTTTGCTTGCGCTTTCCATTTATTCTCGGATTTGCGTTTCTGTTTTCTGTTTTATTTTTTTTCTTTCTGTTTTTATATCGACTTCAATCGCATATTCAATTTTTCTTGTTGTTGTTGTTGCTGCTTGGAAAGAAAATAAAATCATAATAAAATTAAATAAAAAGGAAAATGTAAAAATAAAAGAAATAAAACATAAATTCATGTATGATTTTAAATATTTGCGTTTTTTATTCAGTTTTTATCAATTGATATATGAACTATATATGTATGTAGTATATATAGTAATATATATATATATATACTTGATCTATACATTTACATATATATATATCGGATGTATTTTTTATGTCTGAAACACAGTTTTAAGCATTTTTATTCAAACAAAAAGAAAACCTTTTACACACTTTTCATTCTCTTCTCTTTCTCTTTCTGCCTATCTTGCTATCTCTTTCTCGTACAGTTTTAACTGGAATTTAATAAATTATTCACACGATAAACTTCATTTCAATGCGTTGAATCAAAAATTGCTTGTAGTATTGCAACAGCAGTAGCAGCAGCAGCAGCATCAGCATCGTTTAAGGGTGTGGAGTGTGAGGTGTGGGGAGTGAGAGGGATTTGTCTTTCATTTGCTTGTTGGAGGGGTTGGTGTTGGTTTGTCTTTTTTTTTTGTGTGTGTTGTGCCATGTGCTGCAATATTAGATGCAATTTTTGTTCGTTACTTTTTTTCTTTTCTTTTTTTTTAGATTTTGAAATCATTTTAACGCAAAAGAAGAACAAAAAAAAAAAAAAAAAAGTAAATGTGAAAAATGAATAAATAAATTTTTCTATTTTTCTTCTTTTTTGTTGCATTTTTTGCGTCATTCGATTTCAAATTTCGATTTGAATTTTTTGCTCACCAAAAACAAATTTGTACTAAAAACAATTATTTAAATATTAATCAAAATTTCAATTTTTTTTTTTTTTTTAATTTAATTTTTAATTTAAGTTTATAACGAAAATCAACAGCAAAAACATTTTGTTTACCACAAACAAAAAAAAAAAAAAAAAAAAATGCAATCGTTTTACGCTTCATGTTCATTAAACGCTTCTTTCCGTTTTGCAAAGAAAACAAAATACGTTAAGTTCTTCAGTCTTCTAAATCTAGTTGTTGTGTTTGTTTTTTTTTTGTTTGTTTGTTGTTGTTATTGTTTTTAATTAATTATTAATTGCTTGTATGTCGCTTGAAGTTTTTACGTACAAATTTTCATATATATTTTCATTTTCTTTTCATTTTATTTTGTTTCACATTTTTCGTGTGTGTGTGTGTGTTTTTTTTTCTTGTGTTTCGACTTCAACTTTTCTTGCATTTCTTTCAGTTTTTTTTTTCTTATTTCTTTTCTTATGCTAAAATTTTGTTTTCGTTTTTTTTAAAAAAAAAAATGTGTGTTTACATTTATAGATTTATTTATGTATGTAAAAAATTTGATTATTTTCGTTTTGTTTTTTTTTTTGTGTTTTCATTGTTTTTTTTTTTTTTTTAATTACATTTAATAATAAAAACTATTATCTAGGCAAAAACATGTATCGAAAACATAAAATTCTTAAATCGAACAAAAAAAAAAAAAAAAAAAATTGTAATTAATTTTTAATAATAATATATTTATATATATATATTTATAGTGTATAATAGTTATCGATAATAAGTTTTATATATTGTTATTTTTTTTTTTTTTTTTTGTTTTCTGTTTTTTCTTGTTTTTTAATTATTATTATTTTATACAATTGTTGCTCTTTAGTGTCTAGTTGCTAGTTACTAGTTAGTATAATATATAGTACTATAGATTTACTAAAATGTACATCGATGTTTAACAAATACACGCGATCTTAATACACACACAAAAAAAATTTCAATATATATATTTATATATATATATATAAATTATATATATATATATATATATATATATATATGTATATATATATGTATATTTGTATATAGTATTTATTTATTTATATAGTAAACTTTAGTGTATGATTTTCTTATTATTGTGTTCTTCTCTTTCTCATCATTTTTTGTCTGTTTTTTAGTGGGTTTTTTTCTTCACATATTTTTTTTTTAGATTTTTTTTTTGTTTTCATTGTTTTTCTTTTTATTTAGTTTTTAGAGTTTTTTTTTTGTTTTTTTGTTTTGTTTTTGTTTATACAAAGTTAAACTTAATTGCTATTAAATACACTGGAAAATGTCTCACTGGCAGAACGTGTGTCCTGCTGCAGCTGCTGCTCCTGCTCAGCCAATTAATTTTTTTTTTTTTGTTTTTTTTTTTATAAATTACGTAAAAATATTTTTTTAACATAAAAAAAAAAAATTATAATTATTAAAAATTATATATATAAAGTTTTTTTTTTTTTTTGTATTTTACATTCACACATACACAGACAGACGCTGAGACACACATATGCATGCATAGACATGTTTGTTTTGTTTTTTTTTTTAGTTTTGTCAAACCAAAAAAAAAAAAAAAATTAGATTTAAATTTAGATTTAGAAAAAAAAAATATTAGGTAAAAAAAAAATGCATTAAAATTATATTACATAACGGTTATTGCTTTGGTATTAAATGCCTCTGGTCGTGTTAGTCGCCTTCAAAGAGGAGAAGCTTGGCCTGGAGTTGCAGCTGCTGTGCTGTGCGTTGCATGAACTGCTTCTTCTGGGCAAGGTCGCGTGGCAATCTTTTAGAAAGTTGCAGTCGGGTATCGGCGATGGGCGAAGGGGCGATGATCGCTAGGGGTTGTCAAACAGATTGAGAGAGCGTCGGGGCAGGGGCCAGGATCAATTTTGAGCCGTAGAAAAAAAATATATGTACTGGCAATTTAGACGTGAAATATTTACAAGGATTTCAAACAGGGCGGGAGGGGGGCGTAGTCGTTGAGCTGCCGAGGGGGTTGTGGCAACCACTCAATATGCAAGCATCTTTAAAAGATGCGTGACATGAGACGGCTGCTGTTGCTGTTGCTGCTGCTACTGTTGTTGTTGTTACTGTTGCTGCTGCGATGATGTTGCTGCTGTTGTTGTTGTTGTTGCTGCAGTAAATGTTGCTGCTGCTGTTGATGATGATGTGTTGGTGGCAGCAAAGTATTGCAGACGCGCAATTGTTGTTGTTGTTGTTGTTGTTGCAATTGCTGCTGCAATTGCTGTGCATGATGCGCCAATGCATGCGGATGCGGATGCGAATGCGTATGCGAATGCGGATATGATGGATGCGAATGTGAATTGCTGCTGCTGTTACTCCAGCTGCTAAAAAGTCATGCCTCTTCTTTCAACGATATTGAATGCGCTGGCAGGCTTGATGAGGCATTCGAATCATTGTCGCCACTAACGCTGCCCGGCAGCGATAGATTATGTCCAAATTGTGGCGGGAATGCAACCATATTGCATGCTGGCGATAATTGCTGTTGCTGCTGTGATTGTTGCTGCGTTTGTTGATGTTGCTGCTGTTGCGACTGTTGCTGTTGTTGCGCTTGCACTGCTGCTGCTTGCAATTGTTGTGCTGCAGCCGCTGCCTGTGCGGCTGCAACAGCATTTGCTGCATTTGCAGCAGCTGCTGCTGCTTTACCCTGATTCACAACACATTTACGCATATGCTTCTCCAATGTTGACGGCACACTAAATGGCATATCGCAGAAACGGCAACGATATACATCCTTACCCGTACGTCCATGCGTTTTCATGTGTCGCGTCAATTTTGAACTTTGTGCACATGCATATGAGCATAATTCACATTTGTAAGGCTTTTCACCTGTATGACTGCGTCGATGTACTGTTAGATTTGAGCAATTCTTAAAGACTTTGCCACAGAATTCACATGTATCGTTGCGTTGGCGACTTTCCTTCTTTAATAATGGTCCCTGCAGCAATGAATTGGCGCCACCAAGACCTAAGGGTTTCAATTTAAGATTCTCGAATAGCGCCTCATTGCGATGTAGGGCGGACATGCCCCACCAATCGTTGCCATCGATTTTCA